>PVJL010003426.1:0-158231 GCA_004026885.1 Lyroderma lyra | reverse complement strand
GTGTGTGTGTGTGTGTGTGTCCGTGTGTGTGTGTGTGTCCATGTGAGTGTGTGTGTGTGTGTGTGTTGGGAAGGATATACTTCTTTCTTGCTCTGCTGCACGTTCCCCCCTACTACAGTTCCTGAATGTAGGGCAAAGAGAGAACGGACAGGCAGGAATTAGAATCCCTCCAATCCAGCCACCAGTCCTTTGGAAACATCGTGAAAGTGACTTAAACCCATGCCAAGCTCATCTGTCACCAGATCGGTCTGGAAACTGTAATACTTATTGTTGTGCCAAGTGGTAGGTCTATCATAACTCAGTCTTCGTGTGGTGTTTTCTCTACATATGCCAAGACATACCTTTATTACTAGAATAATCTGTGGCTGTACTTTTCCCCACAAACTAGAAATTCTAGAAAAATTTTTATCCCACCTTAATTTAAAAAAATAAGAAATAATAATCTGCACTTTTTAAAAATCTCAAAATCTTCATCAAGATTATAGAAATTTTTTCTGTTTTTCTGGAGATATATATATATATATATATATATATATATATATATATATATACCTTCAAAGGGAAAAAAAAACATGTTAAAGAAAGTAGTTTTCAGAACAAAAGTCAATGCTGGTTTCAAGCGTTCTGAACACATAGCTCACGTATACAGTCGCCTTCCCAGAGCACATACTCGGTCTGTCTTTGCTCCCTCGGCCCAGCATGATAGAGCTGGGCTGTGAGGCAATATGTCAGGCACTGTATCAGGCCTAAGATTTCTCACATGCAAGCGTGGGAAAGTCTCTTAACTTCTCTAGGCTTCCATTTCATCATCTGTAAAATGGAAATTAAGTTAGATAATATGGCCTGGCATATAGTCAGTGCTCAGCAACTCTTCAATGTTAAATTTTTAATTCTAGCCAGTGAACATTAAGAAAAATGGAGGGAAAGAGGCAAGTCTCTTTTAGAAACAATTTTTAGTTCACAACAATGCGTAGGAAGAGAGGCACTGGGATTAAATTTTATAATGAGCAGTTGATACCCCTGAGCTTGATAGGGAAGGAAATGTAATCATTCTACAACAGTATCAGGTAGAAGGGGAACATGAGGATAGCGATAGGTTAGAACTTGACCTTGCTTTCTTAACCTCATTATGAATTTCCTCCAGATACTCAAAAACTATGAGTCTTCTGCACAGCAAAAGAAATAATCAACAAAATGAAAAGGCAATCTATAGAAAGAGAAAAACATATTTATAAATCACATTAAAATCTCATACAAATGTATAGGGAAAAAAAAACAATCTGATTAAAAACTGGGCAAAAGAACTGAAAAACATTTTCCCAAAGAGGACATACAGATGGCCAATAGGTATATGAAAATATGCTCAACATCACTAGTCATTAGGGAAATGCAAATCAAAACCACAGTGATATATCACTTCATCAGTTAGAATGGTTATCATCAAAGAGACAAAAAATAACAAATCTTGGGAAGGATGTGGAGAAAAGAGAACTTATGTGCACTGTTGGTGGGGATGTAAATTAGTACAACCACTATGGAAAACAGTATGAAGTTTCCCCAAAAACTTAAAAACAGAACTACCATATCATCAAACAATTCCACTTCTAGGTCTATATTCAAAGAAAATGAAAATGAGATCTCAAAGAGAAATATACACTCCCATGCTTATTGCAGCATTATTCACTGTAGCTAAGATACAGAAACAACCCAAGGGCCTATCAACAGGTGAATGGATAAAAAAGATGTGAGATCATATATGTATCTCTCTCTCTCTCTCTCTCTCTCTCTCTATCTATCTATCTATCTATCTGCTGTCTGAAAAAAAAATCTAGCCATGTATAATGAAAAATAAAGGCATTTATGGCTGGATTTTTTCCAGACAGCCCTCATATATAATGAAATATTATTTATCCATAAAAAATAAGAAAATCCTGTCTTTTGCAACAACTTGGAAGGAACTTGAGGGCATTATGCTAAGTGAAATAAGTGTGACAAAGAAAGACAAATACTATACGATATCACTTATTTGTAGGATCTAAAAAAGAGGAACTCATAGAACCAGAGAGTAAAATAAATGGTGGTACCCAGCAGCTGGGTGCAGAGAGGAACAAGGGGATGTTGGTCAAAGGGTACAAACATTCAGTTCTAAGATGAGTATGTCTTGGGGATCTAAGGTACAACACCATGATTATAGTTAATAATACTGTAGTATATAATTGTAAGTTGCTAAGAAAGTAGATCTTAAGTGTTCTCACTTCCCCCAAAAAAGAAATGAAAATATGTGACATGATGGAGGTTTTAGCTAATGCTCTGGTGGTAACCATTTTGCAATATATATGTAAATCAAGTGAACATGTTGTACACCTCTAACTTACATAATGTTATATGTCAATAAAGTTGGGAGAAAGAAAACCTATGAGTCAATCCCTCAGATTCATCCAATGCCTGTGGAAGGATGTGTTTAGAGGTGACATTATCTCCTCTAGACACAGAAGACACAGAAGAGAAACTCATGGCATCTGGGAAAAGTGTAAGGATTGCATGCATTCGACTCATCTCTCTCATACATCTGGGTAAACTTGGGCATGTCACTTCACCTTTTACAATGAGCCTCTGCTTTCATCGTCTGTAAAATGATTTTACGAGGGTCTATCTACTTCATTGGTTATTTCAAAGAGTAGTATACACTCTAATGCTTGGTAAATGGTGGGTTTATAATAAACATTAACGGTTAACATTACTGCTTCTCAAGTTAAAAGAGTTAGAAATACTTAGAAAATACTTTCATAATGAGGTCAGTTCAAGGATGCTGCTCTTGGCCTTATGCCTACCTATTCCTGCACTCAGTACAACAAAAGCCCTACAGTAGCACTACTTTCAAATGAGAGATTAATTGCCTGCTCTGAACCCTGAACAAGGAATGAGCTCCTGGGTGTTGGTTATAAAAAGAGTACTCACTCTGTTCATTTTAATCCAGTTCTGACCCCTCCCTCAGATCCCTTCCCTTCTTGCTCGCACAGTGACTAGAATGTCCCATTGGCTGGAGCTATCTGGAGCCACCATTACTTCAAAGTGATGGAAGAGGCACCGCAGCCAGGAGCTGTGTTATCTTTAGCAGATGACTAGAGTCCAGAGGCGATAATCATTTCAAACTAGCCAGGAGTGGGAGGATGAGAGAACTATAATAATGTTAGTCAGGTAGCAGTTTCTACCTTATCAGCCCCAGCAGATGCAAACATGCACTGACAAATACTACACCAGAGGGTAGAATTAAAGTGGAATTAGAAAGTAACTAGCTTCAGGAGATACTGGGCTTCCCAATTCGATATGCAATTGTAATATAGATAACATGGAAAAACAGATAATAAATACAGCTTTTAATTCAAACATGACCTTCAAAGAGCTTTCCCCATAGAAACACAAATGAAAGTCCCCAAATCTGTGAAAGAGCAGATTCAAACAATAAACACCCTCCCTTGTCCCCGACCCCCATGTGTAGAACCCATTACAGACCGATCTTCTCAATAATAGCATACTGTTGTCACATTTTATCACATCACCCTAAAGTTTCTTATCACATGGAGAAGATATGCTTCCTTTACCACATTTTATCTTATGCCAAAGGTATCTTATCAATATTCACTGGGCGAGCATATGAGCATTTCTAAATGACAGCACAGGACAGTATATGATAAACGGGAACGTCGCAGCCACTCTGATCAGCAGGGAGATAAAGAGAATGTGGCCAGCCGGAAAAATCAGCTGGGCTTGGCTGAAGTGTCAGGATCATCTGTAATGTGGCAGAGAATGATGCATCATGGAGCCAGAGAGCCTCCTCGAGATGAAGGAGACCAAGCCGTGCAAGGTCAGAATGGCCAAAGTTCTCTGCAGAAATGGCTTCTAACAGAGGCCAAGTGGATGCCACTCATTGTCCTTGAGAGGCGAGGGAAACTTTGCATTAAGCTGCTCTTCTCTAAAGCTGTATTATATGGGCTCTAGAGCCAGAGTATTTTAATTGAGGTGAAATATGAGTGCAGGACTCTCAAGGATCAGGCGGGCTCTTCCCACCATGACATTGAAACAGGGACTGTTTCTGCTACGTAACAGCTTGTAAATCACCTAGAAAGCCCGACAAGGACAGAGTTCCCTCCAGTGTCCTCGGTATTTCAATCACTCCCTTTTCCCTGCTTCACCCTCTGATTTCCATTCTGACATGGAACATTCATGTCTTAGTAAAAAAGTTCCCATGAGACAAGAGGGTAAGCGTACAGCTTGCTTTCTCAAACAAGCATTGAAACATTTGACTGATTTATTAATTTCCAAGACTATATTAAAATATCTTAAACAAAATTATGGGGTCTGGGTAAGAAAGACCGTTCCACAAAGAAATTAAATTCCACCAAATATAATAAGATACACACATTCTCATGTGTGATAGTAAAACCCCAAAAGCATTCTCTGATGAATAAAATAAAAAGGTATAAACTTGATCTGTAACAAGTGACAGGAATTTGATCCTGATGATGAATATATTAATTGATCCAAAAGCAGGTGAAGTGATACCGTTCAGAAAACTTCCAAATTTTTTGAGTCAAGTTTCTGTAGACCAGGGGCAAAACCAATAAAAAAGTTGTTTTGCTCCAGGTGACCTAATGGGCAGGTCAATGACTCTGATCGCCATGATCCCTTTCATTGGACAGAGAAATCACAATCCACAAGCAATTGAATGGAAATTATTTCCTCTCTGGGGCATTTAAACTAGCATAACAAAACCATGAATGTGGTGACTGGGTTAGCTTAGTTGTTTCAAAACAATGATAATGATGCAGGGTTGCAGGGTCAAACCCCAGATGGGCTCATCGTTGGTGGAGAGGGAAAAATGGTCAATATGGGTGGCTTCAGGAGCACAGGTCCCTGGTCTAATGGGAACCCAATTCTAAGGCTTCACCCAAACCCATCAGTACTTCTGGAAAAGCAGTTCAAAGATAACTCCTCTCCACCTAAATATGCCGACTAGTGTTACTCCTGAAAGGACTACATAAGGTCATGATTGAATCTTCTCAGCCAAGCATAGAAGTAGACAAGGCAATGATCTGATTTTGCCTTATAATGTCAAAGAGATCAAAGAAAAGAAAGGTGGGAAATCAGAGCCAGAAGCAAGATTGCTTTAGAAATACAGGGTAGTTTCTCAAAAATAAAAATCTAAGGGAATGGTCACAAGTGATCTCCATGGGGAAAGCAAAGAACAATCTAAATGTCCGATGTGACAGCTCAAATAGCTCCAAAGAAAAGAGAATCTTTCACAGCCACTCCCAATGCTCAGTTAAATGCTCACCCTACAGGTCCCTTTCCCCAACCCCCAAACCTATCACAGTCTTCACATGCCACCACTGAAGGCACCACCACTTTGCAGGGCCAAACAGTGTCAAGAGACATAGTTCTTTCCTTGTTGGTATGTGCATTCTAAGGATAAAGCACAATTGCTGTTCAACATACAACTGGTCACTTATGAATAAACACTAAATTCTAATAACTTATTTATCTTATTTTTCAGGTTTGTTTTTGTAATCACTTTAATCACTAGTAATTAAAGATTAACTACCATTTCCAAATAGAAGTTTGGTGAGTCAGCTCCTAGAAAGCAAATTATATAGCCTCATCAAAGAGCTGACAGACGAGAATCACCACCAGTTCAAAACTCAGCCCTTTTCTACACAGACATTTAGATTCTGCCTTTCTGTATGTACCAGATACAATCCTCAATTCCATTTGAAAAGTGAGAATATGGAATATTGAGTTAGTTGGGCAATCATGAAAGCAAGTTAGGTTGGATCCTGACTGCTAGCATTCCACCAATACTACATTTACGAGCAAAAGGCCATCGTTAAAAATATGGGATACAACTGGTAGACATGTCAGAAAACAAGAAGTGGATATAAGGGCACAAGATTGAGATTTAATAGCAGAGCATGAGAAATGTGCTAATTATGAGTATAAAGAAATAAGTAATTCCAACCTATATTTCCCTAAAGGATTACCTATCTTTAGAGTAATAGATTAACTTTTTCTTATTTTTCATAGTTTTTAGGATCAAGGTGTATGGCTATGCGAAACAACACGTAACTCTCTCAATCCTGGGCCATTTCATAGCATCACTGTCAAAACCAGACTGGTAGACACTTCTGCCGAATCATACAGACCTTTAATCATCCCAGAAAGCACAACCCACAGAGAAGTCTAGACACGTACCCTAATAAATTGAAACTGTGATTTGATGAATATTTTTCAAATTGTTTTCCACTAGCTCTAACTGATGAGGAGAAAGGAGGGGGGAGAAGGTCAACGGCCGAGGAGATAATGCTGACACGTCAGAGAATCCAAATAAACAAATTTTTAAAAAGCCTGGATTTAATAAAGGAAGATGAGAAATGTACTTAAGCCTTTTCTGTACTATTATATAATAATAACAGCAGAACAGTTTACTCTCTCAGCATTTTAATGACTGCCTGCTACATACCTCGGCAGAGTGAGTCTTCCACAAAGGCCTCAAGGTGGGAAAACTCATTCTACACACATTTAACCACCTTGTCCATCACGCCGCCTTCTGACTCATTCTGTCATTCCCTCCTAGGAGTGTTTGTTTGATGTGCAGAGGAAATACATACGTAGAAGAGTAGATTGTGGGACTGACATGCTATACAACAAAGTCTCCAAATAATTTTCAAGCCTTTTCCTGACCAAACCAGCCCAACATCACTACCTTCTTCCCTCCTTCCCACAAGCTCTTATCTCTAAGTTTCACTTGGTACTTTCCCTAACTCTTGGATTGGTTGTCTGTTTATATAAAGTTATCATACTTCCAGAGTAAATGGTAAACTAGTTAACACAGAAGCCATTAAAATGAGATAACATAAGAAATTAATGTCATCTATTTTTATAACTCCTCCAACTCTACCTAGCACAATACCTTGCATGATAAGTAATCAATAAATACCTGTTGACTAAGTGTATGTATATAAAGTGTTTTGCTAAGTGGGCTAAATTTCTTTCCTCAGCTGCAAAGTCAGGGGTTCAAATTAGATGATCTATAAATACCTTTTAAGCATCAACAGTCTACGGTTTTTATTCATTAATTTGCAATCAAATGTTATACTAAAGTTTATATTTGTTCAGTCTATAAGAAAGAACTATTTGCTGGCGAACAAATAGAGAATGACAAACCACTCAGAAATGATTGAGTGAAAGTTTTGTTTATTTGTTTGTTTTTGGTTTTGTTTGCACTTCAGGTGCATGTATTTGATTCAAATTTATATGTTCATTATAAATCTTTGTACTAATTTTGATAACTATTTCTTTTGGTGCTTTAAAATAATAAAATTATATTTCATTAAAATATAATCTGTTTTATATTCTGCATATGAGTGAAATCATGCAGTTCTTTGTGTGTTTTTTTGTTTTTTTTTGAAAGCAAAGAAAAAAAGAAATGAACAAACAAATAACCCATGGACACAATCAATAGTTTAATGTTTATTTGGGGACGAGTGGGTTAGGGAGGGGAGAAAGGGGAGAGGGGTGGGAGAGGAGGGGGGAAGCTAAATATAAGGTGATAGAAAGAGAACTCACACTGGGTGGTGAACTGATTATACATCAAGGTGACAATGCACTGTAGAATTGTATGCCTGAAACCTGTGTAATCCTTGCTAACAGATGTCACCCCAATAAGTCTAACAATAAAAATGAATTAAAAAAATAATAAAATAAAATATAATCTGTGATTCCATGTCTTGGTTACTGAAACAAATTTTACTACCTCACTCCCCAATTAGCAGCAAAGCCAGGGTTATGTCACTGATTTTTTTCCCCAAGACCAACAAACTTTTAAAAATCTCACAAGGTGAAAAATAACCAAACCATCCTATTAAATTGGCCATTTATGTCACCATCTATCTTTTATCCACCAAAGCTAATGGCTCATTCATAGATAATTCAATAAATATTTGCTAAGAAGCTATTATATTTCAAGCAACACAATATACTCTGGATTCAAGAAAAATTATAAACTACGTTATAATTCAGGAGAAGTAGGCAGAATTATGCAAGAAATTGTGACTCAATGGTCATGTTATAGAGAAGAGCAAAATGCTCTCCTGTCCTCAGGAATTCCATCCAACCCCACCCAAGAGAAAGAGTTAGCTCAGCTGAAGTCTGCCAGAAGTGATCGTTTTTTCAGGGAGACTTTCTAGGCAGAAGAAACTAGTCATATAAAAGTGAGCAGGGAAGAAAGACCATGTTGTTAGAGGAATAATTTTAAGCTGAACTGAAGTGCAAGGGAGAAGTGGAAGGAAGGAAGGAAAAAAGGAGGAAGGGATGAAGGAGGGAGAAAAAGAGAAGGGAAGGAAGGACAGAGGGAGGGAGGGAAAGAAGGAAGGAAGGAAGAAAAAAAGGGAGGGAGGGAGGGAGGGAGGGAGGGAGGAAGGAAGGAAGGAAGGAAGGAAGGAAACAGAGAAATGAGCAGTGACAAAAGCATGCCAAGACGTTATAAACCATATTAAGAAATCCGGACTTTACCTTGTGAGTGATGGGAAAACCCATCAAAGTGTCTTAAGATACAGGAATAAAATGATCAAATACTATGAAGCTATAATTTAGATAATAAATGGAAGATGGTCAAACTTGGCACAGAAACAGAAGTTGGAGCAGGAGAAGATGGGGACTTGGGCCAGGGCAATTACTGGGGAGATAAGGAAAAGTGGTCAGGCTTTCAGACATTCAGAAAACATCTGCAGGAGTAAATGATTGGTGAAATATAGGGGTGAGCAGATAAAGAAGTCGAGGATAATGTCCAGGGTCCTGCCTTGGGTAACTGGGCAGGTAGCATCATTTACTGCAATTGAGAACAAAGGAGGTGATGGTTTTCTGGGGCAGTGGGGAGGGCAAGTGACAAAATTGAGTTTTTGTGGTGTTGAGCTCAACATACTTGGGAAACATCCCATTGGAGATGTCTAGTTGGCAATTAACTGGCAATGTGGGTCTCCAGATCAGGCAAGAGCTCTGACTTGGAGTAAGATCTGGGGGTCATCAACATACACTCATAAATAGCCATTGAAGTCACTGGAGGACAGAAACAGGAAAGCAAGAGGTGAAAAGAACAGAGACAAAAACCTAATAATCAGTAATATTTAACAATAGTTGGGGAAAGAGAAAGTCAAAAAAGAGCAGAAGAAAAACACAGTGAGTGTGGTCTTATAAAAGCAAAGAAACAATGTTTCAAGAAGAAAAAGAATATTAATAGTGCTGAGTGTTACTGATAAATGAACATTAAAATACAGCCTTTGGGTTGAAACACAAAGAAGTTTTTGGAATCCTTGTTGAGAACAATTTTGTGGGCTGATGATTAAAAGCCAAATTGTAGAGCTCTCCTTCCAGACCTCTCCACAGTACCAGAAACAGTGAACACTGTCTCTCCCACTAGTTTCCATTGGCATCTGGGTTCGGGCGTTATGCTGGCTTCCCTCTTTCATCCCAGAGGGATAAAATCCTGAGTCCTTTTCCTCCTGCTCACACCCACTGAGCATGCGCATCCTCCGAGACCCGGCCCATGGACTACTCTGCTCCTGTCTTCACTCTCTTTCTCTTCTCCCCAACCCCTGTTGAGAACCCCATTCCCACACCTTCATCACCTCCAGGCTAAACATTATCTCCTACAGCTGCTTCTACAAGTCTCTGGCTCCCTCTGTTTCTCTCTCTCTCTCTCTCTCTCTCTCTCTCTCTCTCCCACCTCCTTTCCTTCCTCCCTCCCTCTCTTCCTCTCACAGTGACTTCTGTCCCTCACACCACTACCAGTGTACTTCGCTTCTCTAACTTCGATTGAAAACATCTTAAAACTCAAGATGACTCAACTGAATTCTTCAGCGACCTCCCCCTTTCCCATATCCCAATTCTTCTATTCCTCCATTTTCCCATGTCAAAACAGGGGAATAATTTTTTTATTTCTCTTTTGGTCCCTGTGTCCAATCTATTGAGAAATCACAACCTACCTTATCTCCACAATTTGGCTTACAGTTTTCCCTGCCTTCTAGTATTATACCCGTCACTCTGTAGTTTAGGCCATTCTTATTCCTACCCAACACTAAAACAGATTTCTAATTAATCATTTGCATTCTGCCTCTTGAACATGCTATACATTTGGGCCTGAGATCCAGCTCCAATCATGTTTTTCCTGCTTAGAAGCTCTATTACTTCCCCATTACCTGTTGAATCAAGAACTTCTTTGATGTGCTTTCAGAGCCCTACATAAATTGACCTTATACTCTACCTTCAAATTTACTATTCCTCTATCTGCTCCCTCTAAGTCCCAGGCAAACCAACTGCTCACCCTTTAACAAATTAAAGCTGCATTTCTCACCTGGCTTCCGTCCATCATGTTTCCTCTCTGAAAATTCTCCCATTCCCTGAGGCCCATCTCTAATGCTATCTCCACCCATTATCAACTCTTTTCCACCACTGCCCCCATACCTCCCCTCAAAAAATTTCTCATGAACTTTCAGTGTACTTTTTTGTGGCACTTAACGGTTTCTAGTTTAATTATAGTCATTTGTATCTTGAAATTATCACTCTACTGTAATCCAAGATTCCTATGGCCAAATCCACGTCTGCTAACCTGGGGCTTTTGGTGGGTAGTAATTATCTGTTGGCTTGAATTAATGAGATTCTATTGCACATATGTAAGCATTTTTTAATAAGAGTTCATTTTTCCTTTTCTAGTGCCATCTAGAACAAATCGGCAGCTAGAAGCCAAATATGGCCTACAGATGTGTTTTGTTGAATCCACAGTTATTTTTTTTAATTGAGTCAACACTTTAAAATGCAATATTTTACATAAAATGCCAGTTTTCAGCTTCTTTTAAAGTAGAGAGTTCTGGCAATAGTGAGTCATGTTCGCTTCTGGCAGTAAATGACTGAGGTTGGGGGCTGCCTGCTCCCTTGGATGGAGCATGTGATCCTCAGCTCACCCCAGTCCCCAGCTCTGCATACAGCTTCTCTGGTCTACTTCCTCCTTGACATTACCAATGTATGTCCTACAGGCATGAGAGTTTGCAACCCCTGCTACAAAGTCCTTATAAGGACAGTATGGAAGATCTATGTTGACCCGTGTTTCTAGCTTAGGAATGTTCTTAGAATCAAATTCGAGGTAAATGAATTAAATTATGGCATTCCTGTCCCTCCTCCAAGTGACAACTCTCATCCTCACCTCTACCCCACAATGTTTTCAGGTTTCTAGCTCTAAAAACCTTCTGTGTCATGTGCTGTGCTCCTTTCTCATTAAACGGTAACTGCCTCCTAATGCAAGTGGGATGATTATTATATATTCCAATGTTAATGAATTAATAATGATATTATTTCCTCTATGGGTATAAGTATGAAAAATCTGTGCCAAGAATGATGTGTGCGTGTGTGTGTGTGTGTGTTGCTCATGTGCATACTCATGTGTGCACATGCATGCACACACACACACACACCATAGCAGAGGTCACAAATAAATCATTTCTCTTTCTAGATAGGTCCACATAGGTGCTCAGAAATAATCTAAATACTGCCCTTCAGGAAGCCACCACTGATGGTTTTAGCTGGCACCAACACAGGCACTCTGTCCTTCACATATATCACCTCTTTATTCACACAGCAGGAGTGAGCGGTGGACAGAAGAGGTACCATTATTATCCTTTTGGATGTGAGAAAACTGATTTTGAAAAGGCTGTCACTTGCTTAACATTAAGATAAAGGTATTTGAGATAAATTTAAAATTTTCCCCTGGGCCTCAAAATCTGCTTCCCCATGGGAAGTAAGATTTTAATAGCTCTCCTACAAAAATCTTAGAGGCTTCAGTTGATCTAATCTAAAAATAAATGAAAATATGATGTGGTTCCTCATAGATTAATGCAAAATTGGGTTTTCATATGTCAAGAGTGGTGATGTACCTGCCCTCTCTGTGCTTCTTAGGGCACCTGTGATGAGCACTGAGAACATCCTGTTTACTTTCATTTAACAGAAATAAACACATCAGAGACAGACAACAGGGTATGAGGAGCAAAGGCTGAAGGAATTGAGGCTGTCCGATTAAAAAAGATGTGGCAATCACAGGAAAAGATTCCAGAAAACTGGCTTGCACTCAAGAGGGTAAGTGTATTTCAATGAATGGTGCTGCTCACTCTGTCTGTAATCCTTGTCACTGGGAACTTAACGAGAAGGTTTTAGGGAAATTTCATGAATTGAATAGAAAGAATCACTACATGCCTCTAAGATTCCTTTACTTGCCCTGGTAGTCTGTGCTTCCATGTAATGGTCACTTAGTGAGGAAGAGCTAAAGCAAAACTTGCTGATCTGGTCTGGCACACTTTCCTCCAAATTATAAGCTGTCTTGAAAAATATATTTGCATTTTAATAGAGAATGTCAATCTTTTAGAGCAAAGAAATGTATAATGTAGTGAATTTGAACAACATGACACGCCAGAGCAATACAATGTCTGTTTCTTTATTGTATAGGGTAAGTCATCACTAGTAGTCATATCACACCTCATAACATTGCTGATTTAACTCATACATAAGCTTATTACTGTCAACAAAACTCTATAAAATGTCCAGGGATATTGGCCTTTCAAAAGACTCACAAAGTATCAGCGCATATCTAGCTAACAATCTGCATGAACTACAACCTTTAGATGTTTGGACTTGAGTTTTGTGTCAATAAATAACCTACCTTGGGAGATCTGTCCCTCTTTTGTGATGCCCAGAGGAAGTGAAATCCAGGAATGAAATCCAGGGACTAGGTGAGCTCTGTGGGTGGTGGGAGAGAATCAGATAACAGACAGGAAGTACAGAGAACAGCACCCATGTGAAGCAAGTCAAGAGTTGAGCCAGAGGGCAAGCAAAAGAACAGGTCACCAGATGCACCAACAAGAGTAGAGAATTTTTTCATACCTTTTATTATAATATGTTCCAACTGGCCATTTTATTGAGATGTAATTGAAATATAGTTTAAGATACTAAACATAATTATATATATATCAAAAAGCCTACCACAAGTTTAGTTAACATTCATCACCTCACATAGTTACAAACATTTTTCTTATGATAAGAACTTCTAAAATTTACTCTGTTAGTAACTTTCAAATATACAATACATTACAGTTGACCCTTGAGTAATGCCAGTATTTAGGTGTGCCCGCAACCCGTGCAATCAAAAATCTGTATAGAACTTAAGTCAGCCCTCCTTATATGCAGATCCCAACAATTGACAGTTGAATAACATAGATTTGAACTGCACAGGGTCCACTTTTACTCAGTTCCAACTTGTGTTGTTCAAGGGTCAACTGTACTGTTAACTCTATTCACCAAGCTATACATTACATTGCAAGGGCTTATTTCTCTATAATTAAAGGTTTGTGACTTTTGATCCCCTTTACCCATTTCTCTCACCCCCAAGTCCTACCTCTGGCAACCATCAATCTGCTCTCTGTTTCTATAAATTTTTTTCAGGTTCCACATTATTAGAGAGATCATATGGTATTTGTCTTTCTATGACTGATTTATTTAATTCAGCAAAATGCCCTTTAGGTTCATCTATGCTAATGCAAATGGCAGGATTTCCTTCTTTTTTAAGATTGAATGATATTCGTGTGTGTGTGTGTGTGTGTGTGTGTGTGTGTGTGTGTGTGTATCTCTATCTTCTTTGTCTATTCACATGTCAATGGACACTTAGGTTATTTCCAAGTCTTTGTTATAGCAAATAATGCTGCAATGAACATGAGGGTAATTTTCAAGATAATGATTTCATTTCCTTCAGATCCAGAACGAAAATGATGGATAATATGGTAGTTCTACTTTTAATTTCTTGAAGACCTTTTTGTACTGTTTTCTGTAGTGGCTATACCAATTTATATTCCCATCAACTGTGCACAAGGGTTCCCTTTTCTGCATAGCCACTCCAACACTTGTTATTCCTTGTCTTGTTGATAATAGCCATTCTAACAGGTGTGAGGTGGTATCTCATTGTGGTTTTGATTTGCATTTCCCTGATGATTGATGATGATGACCTTTTCATGTGCCTGTTGACCATCTGTATGTTTTCTTTGGAAAAATGTCTCTTCAGAGTCTCTGCTTATTTTTTTAAATGGAATTGTATGTTTGTTTGTATTTGTTCTGTTTTGTTTTGTTTTTGCTATTGAGTGGTAACAGTTTTTATATGTTTTAAATATGAATCCCTTATCAGATATACAATTTGCAAATATTTTCCTCCATACCTAGGTTCCTTTTTCATTTTGTTGATGGTTTCCTTTGCTGTGCAGAAGCTTTTTGTTTTCATTTCTTTTCATTACCTTTGCTTTTGGTGTCAAATCCAAAAAAAAACATTACCAGGGCCAATGTCAAGGATCTACGATTTTTTTCTAGAAGTTTAATGGTTTCAGATCTTTTTTTTTTCTTTTTATGTGGGAATCGAACCCAGGCTGCAGTGTTGACAGTGCTGATGTCTAGCCACTACACCACCAGGGAACTCCCTGGTTTCAGATCTTATGTCCCAATCTTTAATCCACCTTGAGTCTTTGAGTTTTTTGTATCGTGTAAAATAGAGGTCTAGATTCATTCTTTTGCATGTGAATTTCTAGTTTTTCCAACACCATTCAGTAAAGAGACTATTCTTTCTCGTATGACCTTGGCTTCTTTGTCATAAATTAATTGACCATACATGTATGGGTTTATTTCTGGGCTCTCTATTCTGTTCCATTGATCTATGTGTCTGTTTTCATACCAGTATCATAATGTTTTAATAACTATAACTTCATAATATAGTTTGAAATCAGAAGTGTGGTGCTTCTAGCTCTGTTCTTCTTTCTCAGGATTGCTTTAGATATTCAGGATCTTTGGTAGTTCCATATAATTTTTAGGACTTTTATCCTATGAAATATGGCACTGGAATATTTTTCAATTATAATTGACATTCAATATTATTTTATATTAGATTCAGGTATACATTGTATAGGTTAGACATTTATATCATTTATGAAGTGATCTCATCAAAAGTGTAGTACCCACATGACACTATACATCTTATAGTTATTACAGTATTATTGCTTATACTTTGTATGAGATCTGACTGTTAAGTTCAAGAACTCATCCTAGAAAAAGTGCTACATACCTCATTGATGAATATCACTATGGTCACCTTTGAAGTACTCCCCTTGAAATGCTATGCACTGATGCCAGTGCCTGGTCCACCCTTCAAAGCAATTTTGTAACTCTTTTTCTGAAATGGCCATCAGAGCTGTCATCATATGACTTTTGATGTCCTTAATGTCACCAAAATGGCTGCCTTTCAATGTTTCTTTTATCTTTGGGTAAAAAAAAAAGTCATTGGGGGCCAGATTAGTTGAGTAGGAAGGGAGTTCCAATACAGATATTTGTTTACTGGCTAAAAACTCACTCACAGTGTCCTGTGAGCTGGTGCATTGTCCTGATGTAAGAGCCATGAGTTGTTGGCAAAAAGTTCTGGTCATTTTTGCCTAACTTTTTCATGCAGCCTTTTCAGCACTTCCAAGTAGTAAACTTGGTTAACTGTCTGTCCAATTAATACAAATTCATAATAAACAATCCCTCTGATATCAAAAAAGCTTAGCAACATCATTTTGACTCTTGATTTGGAATGACAGAACATTTTGGTCATGGAGAATTGGCTCACTTCTATTGTGTACTTTGGCAGTTTCTTTCAGGATCATGTTGGTACACCCATCTATCATCACCTGTGGTAACATGGCCCAAAACATCATCTACCTCTCCAAAAGGTCTTGGCAAACTTCGATTCTCCTTTACTTTTCTTCATCAGTGAGATTCTTTGGGACCATTTTTGTACACACCTTTCTCATGCCAAAATTTTCAATTAAGATTTTCCTAACTATTTCTCTTTTGACATTGGTCTGCCATGCTTCTCAGTCAGCCGACAATTTTGACGCACAATTCAATAAATTTTTGCAATGTTTTCATCAGTTCTGTTCACTACTGGCTGTCCTGATCTCTCTTCATCAGTGACACTTTCTCTCTCCTCAAAAAAACCATTTAATTCATTTGTACACTGCTGTTTTCTTCATGGCATTATCCCCATAAACTTGGACTAACATGTCCCTGATTTCACTTCCACTCTTGCCCAGTATATAAGAAATTTAATGTTTGTCCATTGTTCTAATTCAAGCTCCAACATTCTCAAGATGGTACACAAAATTATGCAACAGCAATAATGAATGCCACTCAACAAGACACCACCACATGTCAATGTGAACACAGCTGTGAGACACAGACATAACAAAGTTATGAAACCTCACTGAGTTGTCTGTACAGTGTTGTCAAAGTAAGTACACCGTGACAAGTTCACAAACTTAATTACCAGACCTCATATGTTGTATTTAACATCCCTGTGACAATTTTACAACTACTGATTTGTATTTCTTAATTCCTTCACCTTTTGATAGGGTTGCATTGAAACTGTAGTAGTATGTATGGACATTTTAACAATATGAATTTTTTCAATCCATGAATACAGAATCTCTTCCCATTTATTTGTGTGTTCTTCAATTTCTTTCATCAAAATTTTATAGATTTCAGTGTATAGATCCTTCATCTCCTTGGTTAAATTTAGTATTTTGTTCTTTTTGATGCAATTGTAAGGGGGATTTGTTTTCATTTCTCCTTCTGATAATTTGTTGTTAGTGTATAAAAATGCAACTGATTTTTTTATGTTGATTTTGCATCTGGTAACTTTACTAAATTTATTAGTTCTAAGTTTTTTGGTGGAATCTTTAGGATATCATGTCATCTGAAACAGAACATTTTACTTATTGCTTTCTGATTTAGATGCCTTTTATTTCTTTTTCTTGCCTAAACGCTCTGACTAGGATTTCCTATTTGAGTAAAAGTGGTGAGAGAGGGCGTACTTGTCTTGTTCCTGATCTTAGAAGAAAAGCTTTCACCTTTTCACCATTGAGTATGATGTTATTGTGGGCTTGCCATATATGGCCTTTGCTATGTTGAGATGTGTTTCCTTTATACTGTTTGTTGACAGTTTTTATCAGAAATGATGTTGAATTTTGTCAAATGCTTTTCCTGAATCTACTGAGAGGATCATGTGATTTTATCCTTTATTTTGTTAATATGGTATATCACATTGATTTGCAAATGTTGAACCATTCTTGCATCTTGAAAATAAGTCCCACTCAAAGACTCAAAGTAGATTAAAGATTGGGACATAAGACCTGAAACTATTAAACTTCTAGAAAAAGTCATAGATTCTTGATACTGGTCTTGGTAACAATTTTTTGGATTTGACATCAAAAACAAAGGTAACAAAAACAAATAAAAACAAAAATAAAAAGTTTCTGTGCAGCAAAGGAAACCATCAACAAAATGAAAAAGCAACCTAGGTAAGGGAGAAAATATTTGCAAATAATATATCTGATAAGGGATTCATATCTAAAATATTGTTAGATTCAGTTTGCTAATATTTTCTTCAGGAATTTTTGCATCTATGTTCATCAAGGATATTAGCTATAATTTTCTTTTCTTGTAGTTTTCTTGTCTGATTTTGGTATCAGCGTAATGCTGGCCCTTTAAAATGAATACAGAAGTGTTTCCTCCTCTTCTGTTGTTTTAGTTTTTTCATTTTATTTATGTTTTGTTTGTTTGTTTGTTCGAAGAGTTTCAGAAGGGTTGATATGAATTATTTTTTTAATTTTTAAAGATTTCTAGTAAAATATAGCTCACATAGGAATTAGTTATTTAAATACTTGATATCTGGTCCTGAACTTTTCTTTGTTGGGTGATATTTTATTACTGACTCCAACTCCTTACTAGTAATTAGTCTGTTCAGATTTTTTTGTGTCATCATGGTTCAGTCTTGATAGGTTGTATGTTTCTAGTAATTTATCCATTACTTCTAAATTGTCCAATTTTTGCCAAATAATTGTTCATAATAGTCTCTTAAGTTATTTTGTATTTGTGTGGTATTAGTTGCAATGTCTCCTTTTTATTTCTAATTTTATTTACTTAAGTTATCTCCCTTTTTGCTTGGTGAGTCTACCTAAAGACTTGTATATATTTTTTTAATTTGTAAATATCAGCTTTTAGTTTTATTATTATTTTCTATCATCTTTTTAGTCTCTTTCATTTATTTTCACTGTGACCTCTGTTATTTCCATTCTTTTACTAACTTTGGGCTCAGTTTGTTCTTTCTCTAGTTCTTTGAGGTATAAAGTTGTTTATTTGAGCTCTTTTTTTAAATGTATATATATATATATATATATATATATATATATATATATATATATATATTTATCACTATGAACTTCCCTCATAGAATTGCTTTTGCTGCATCCCATGAATTTCTGTATGTTGTATTTACATTTCCATTTGTCTCAAGCTTTTTTTTCTCTTTTGATTATTCATTTGATGTATAATCTCTACATATTTGCAAATTTGCAAATTTTCTCCTTGTAATTTATTTCTCATGTTTTATCACTGTGGTCAGAAAAGATGCTTGATATAATTGTAGTCTTCTTAACTTGGTTAAAACTTGTTTTGTGGCCTAATATATGATCTATTCTGGATAACATTCCATGTGCACTTGAGAAGAATACATATGCTGCTGCCGTTAGATGGAATGTTTCGTTAGTGTCCATTAAGTCCATCTGCTCTAATGCATTGTTTAAGTTCTATGTTTCCTTATTGATTTTCTGTCTGAATGATCTATCCCTTGTTGAAAGTGGGGTATGAAGTTCCCAACTATTATTGTATTCCTGTCTATTTTTCCCTTCAGGTCGGTTAATATTTGTTTCATATATTTATGTGCTACTATGTTGGGTGCATACATTTTTAAAAATATTATATCCTCTTGTTGGATCGACCCCTTTATAATTATTTAATGACTTTCTTTGATCCTTATTACAGTCTATTCTGTCTGGTATAAGTACAGCTACCCCTGCTTTCTTCTGGTTTCTATTTGCATTAAACATCTTTTTCCATCTCTTCGCTTTCAGTCTATTAGTGTCCTTACATCTAATGTGAGTCTCTTGTAGATAGATATAGTTGGATCTTAGGGTGGGTTTTGTTTGTTTGTTTTATTTTTTTTTTTTTGTTTTAATCTATTCGGACACTTTATATCTTTCAACTGAAAAAGTTTGCATATTTACATTTAAATTAATTACTAATAAGTATGGACTTATTATTGCCATGCTATTAATTGTTTTCTGGCTATTTTGTAATTCCTTTGTTCCTTTATTTTTTTTCTTTGTCTCTTTGTGATTTGATGAGTTTCTCATTAACTTATCTGTTTCCTTTTAGGTCTTTGCTTGTGCTTACTTTGAGAGTTATGTATAATATGTTAAATGTATAACAGTCTATTTTAAACTGATAACAACAACTTAAGTTTGTACATATACAATATGTCTACATTTTTACTCTCTCCTTCTCATGTTCTATGTTTGTGATATCACAATTTACATATTTTTACTTCATGTACCCATTAACAAATTATGATAGTTACAGGTACTTTTACTACTTTTGCTTTATAACCTCCCAACTATATTTATTTGTGATTTACCCACCATCATTACATTAGAATATTCTGAATTTATCTATATATTTACCTTTACCAGTGAGATTTATGCTTTCTTATGTTTCCTGTTACAAATTAGCATTTTTGCGTTTCAGTTTGAAGAAGTCCCATTAACATTTCTTGTAAAGTCTAGTGATGATGAACTCATTCAGCTTTTACTTGTCTGGAAAACTCTTCATCTTTCTTTTAATTATGAAGAACTTGCTAGATAGAGTATTCTTGGTTGTTTTTGTGTTTGTTTCTTTGTTTCTTTGTTCTCCAGTATTTTAAATATATTATGTCACTCTCCTCTGGCATTCAGAGTTTCTGCTGAAAAATCTGAGGAGAGTCTTTTGAGGGATCCCTTGTACATAATAAGTTGTTTTTCTCTTGCTGCTTTTGAGATTCTCTACTTGTCTTTAACTTTTGACAATTTAATTATAATGTATCTCATTTTGGGATTCTGGATTGATTTTATTTCTGTTGGCTTCTAAATGTAGATATCTGTTTCTTTCCCCACACTAAGAAAGATTCCAGCCATTATTTTTTCAAATAAACTTTCTGCCTCCTTTTTTCTTTTTTCTCTTTCTGAGACACTTAGAAGGAAATATTGGTCCACACGATGGTATCCTGTAAGTCCCTTAAGCTATCTTCTTTTTCTTTTTTTTGCTCCTATTATTGAATGAATTCCACTGCCCTGTCTTCAAGTTCACTGATCTATTCTACCATTTGATTTAGTCTTCTTTTGAACCCTTCTATTTAATTATTTCAGTTTAGTTATTGTATTCTTCAGCTCTTCAGAAAGTATCTTTCTGATACTTTCCTATCCTTTTTATCTCTTTGTTAAAATTCTCACTTTGTTTGTGCGTTGTTTTCTTTACCTTAGTGAGCATTTTTATGACCACTATTTTTAACACATTAAAAATAATGTGTTAAATATTAAAATAATGAGATAAAAATTATCTGTCTTCATTTCAAGATCCATTCCTTGAGTTTTTATCTTGTTCTTATGTTTGCAACATATCCTTTTATTTCTTCACTTTCCTTAACTCTCAGTGTTGCTTTCTGCACATTAGATAAAACAGTCACCTCTCTAGTCTTTACAGAGTGTTGTCCTGTAGGAGATGAACCCTATTATGCAGTTCAACTTTAGCTTTTGGTTGTCTCTCACATATTTGTAATTCGTCAAGCCACCTTCTTCCCAGTGGTTGAGGGTATGCCAAGACCTATCAGTATCTAGATGCAGACCCTCAGGAAGCAGCATTTAAATCATGAAAATATACCTTTTTCAGAGGAAGCCTTAGAGATAAGTTCTGTCTGTTCCATCGCACTGAGCTTGGGGGAAGTGGGCAGTAGCTAGCCTTAACTGTTTCTTTGTTTGCTACAGTCCCATGAGACCTGAAAACACAAACGCCACTGGCCACCAGAGGCAGGCAATTATAAGGAGTATGTCCCCTGGATGGAAGCCACAAAAGCTAGGGCACCAGACATATACACAAGCTCCTTTCAGGGAGACACCAGCTACCTGAAGCACGGCACAGGGAAAGCGTGAAGATCATTTCCACTAGCCTCCCCGCTCTCCTCAGAGGATCAGAGTGACTCTTACATGTATGCTGAAATAGGAGCCTGACCCTCGGGCAGCAGATTTTAAGATCTACAAATAGGCCTCTTCCAAGGGAAGACTGGGAGATGGGCATGTCTTTTTGCTCCCTCTGCACTAAGTCTTGGAAGGACAGCCATGGTAAACCTTGAAAGCCAATTAAGAATGGTTTCTTTGTTTGCTATAGTTTCGCAGGTCTCTTGGATACAAGCGCTGTTGGTGTGTTGGGGGTTCATCCTTCAGGTGGAAGTCTTAAAAGTTTGACATTACATGTTGGGTCCAAACCCTTCACCACTCAGTGAGAAGTTGGCAATTGGGAGTTCTCTCCTGATTGTATCTTGCTGTGTGGGGGTGGGTCAATGGCAAGCATATGCCCCAGCCTTTCCTATCCATTTTGATGTGGTTTCTTTCTCATTCACCCTATGTATAGAAATCACTCAGCTAGTCCTGGATTTCTTTTGGAGGAAATTATTTTATGTATAGCTATAGATTCAATGTGCTCGTGAGAGAAGGGAGTTTAAGAACCTCCTATATTTGATTGAAACCTGCAGCCAAGTTTTGAAAACCTTGATCCTGAAGTCATTTTAATATCTCAGAGCAAGATAATTATTAAATATGTCATTTGAATTGCCACTGGCAGTCCTCGGTTTTTTGCATTGCTTGTTTTTTTCCTCACAGCCAAGGTACATAACGGTACATAGATGAATAACATGAGGCTATGGAAGATGCAAAAGGGCCTTAGAGGTGGACTATCACCCCACTTGCATGCGCAGTTTGAACAGTACTCCAAGACATCAGACACTAAGTAATGGGACGTGCCACTCAAGAATGTGCCACAGCAAATAACAAACATACAAACAAAAAACTCCACAAAATAAGGTAACTTTAGTCCAGAAAGGAGCATAACTAGGACGCTGGAGAATGGAAGCCTCAACAAAGAAAGGCAGTCAGCAAAGAAGACACTAACCTATATTATGGCCTTCCTACTAACATGGGAGATGGGAGTGATAGGATGGTCAAGAGTTCAGTTTTCTGAGGTTAAGACAAGGCAATTGGCCTGGACAGCAGGCAGATCTAACTATCATCCTTAGGTACCAATATCCAGAGGACTCTGGGGTGATCTGTATATGCAGGCAGTGTTATGAGTCAGCCAGGAACTTCAGTTGTGCTTCCTGTTTGGTCAAGAGCCAAACTCATAGCAATTGCAGCCCAAGGTCTAAAGGGAGCAGTAAGATTATTTGTCTGCCAAGAAAGGGGAGAATGTAATAGCTCAAGTACAATTCTGAGCTATTGTAATAAAATCCATCCCTCAGATTCAAGAAACTTCTTTGCAGATTCCTAGCCATACAATATGTTGTCTAAGATATCTAGATCGTAATTTGGAGAATGGCAATTACTTTGTACCTTTCCAGTGTCAAGACATAGTTTGTACAACATGGCCAATGTATATGCACATGTTCATATGGGTCCCCTTGCATGTGCACGCGCATACACATACACACACAAACACATCTACACATTTTTATTTACTGGCATTCTGAGCCAAACTATGGTTCAACTACATAGTCTGACAAGACTACAAATGTGGGAAAATAGAAACAGGATATTTCTGCATATCACTATCTGGCAATACTAATCTTACTTTAGTCTATGCCTCCAGCGACCTATAAGTCTCACCTTCTGCTAGATTTTCAAAAGTGATAAAACAAAGCACACATTCCCAGAGAGCAAATACTTCTCTGCTTTCTATATGACCATGTCATACAAAACACCATACCCAAGTGGTTACCTATGAAATGTCTTTTAATGATTCTGATAAGATACCAAGAATTAGCTCATTAATCCAATGATAGCTGGTCTACCTGCCTGTGTGCTAAGATGTGCAGAATTTCATTAGCACTGTAGGCTAAATTCATGGGAGAGGAAGAGTTAGTGGCAGCTACATACATTTAAATAGTTAACCAAATAGCTTTGTTCAAAAGCAAACTATAACTAAAATATAAAAGAAAAAAACTTTGCTTATAAAAAATTCTAAAAATAATGATTAATGGATATACTTAACGGAGTATTGCTTGCATTCATCTCTGTCATAAGTTGCCTTGATAGCTTTTTGGAGACCTTTATCTGTGTTAATTTTGAAAGAGATTATCATGAGAAGTGTGTCTCAAAATGTCGCCTTTCATTTTTAAGACTTCATGGTAGGATCTCTAGGATGTAGCCTGGAGCTTAATGAAGGTGCCACCTCTGTGCCACTGAAGCAGAAGACTAGAAAATATTGCCTGCTTCTCTCTGAACAGAAAATCCCACTGTTTCTTCTAGTGCCACCTTCAGGGGCAGGATCGATGTTTATTTCTTAAAGTCAGGCTTGGGTAATCACTCAATATTAAATGCTTGACTGAATGGAGTTCATTCTATTAATAATTAGCTGTAGTATATAATCTAAATCCCCTTTATAGGAATACAGAGGCAGAATAAAAGAATAGGTCCCAAATAATTAATACACTGTGTAAGAAAGGGACATGAGGTCTATTATCAATAATATGGTTGGATTAGCTCAGCATGACCTGAGAGCCTTATACCTCTAATAAAGCTCTGTCACAATTTGGGGAAACTTTTATCAAGTGACATGAGATTCTTAGCTACAGAAGCTGGAAATCTTGATTTTCTTTCTGAATATCTCCTAAAGCAATGGATTTTGGTATACCACAGTTCAATTTTTCTTATATAAGTAATCTTATTGAGTAAAGTGTTCAATTGAGATTCATTGACCCATTTACAATCTATTAGAAAGTTACAGAAGACAAGATACAATTTTAAAGAAAGAACTAAAAAGAAAAGGAAAAACCAAGCTTGTCTGATATCTTCCTGATGCTTGGCATGAGCATCTGCCTCTATTGCATTCTGTGGTTCATGGACAAACCTGCAGTAAGCTTGTCTACACATATCTGTCACCACACTGGTGGTCATCACGCTGCACAATCCAGATTCCTAGGTCATAGCCTCAGGCTGGCTTTGTAGAAACAGAGATATATCCTTTCCATGAATAGAACATTTTGAAAATGGTTCCATCTAAACAGCAAATGACTATTATACAAATCTTGATTAATTTGAATAACATCACAGTTATCTTTTCACTATTGGTTCACAGAGCCAGGCCTGTTATGACATTTTTTTTAGCATTTTATTTTATTTATTTTATTTTTATTTCTTTTGGTATGTGGGTAGTTCCCTGGCTGGGAATTGAACCCAGGCCGCAGCGTTGACAGTGCCAATGCCGAAGCCTTAAGCCACTACACCACCAGGGAACTCGCCTGTTATGACATTTTATCAATGACTGAGTCAGTCCCCTGATGGAGAGACAGGACCACAATTCAGGGGGAACATATGAGTGCTATGATGGAGCTATGGTTTTTGTGATTTTTGTCTCTGAAAGAACTGGGGCTCAGAGGGGTTAAGAAACTTATGCAGTGCCCTAGGGCCAGTAAGTGGCTGAACTAGGAGTCAAAGTCAGGTCTTCATAGTTGGAAAGCTCATACTTTTTCCACACAATACTCATTGCTTTCAACTGGTTCGCTCTAATTTGCCCTCTCTGAGTGGGGAAAGGGCTAGGACAAGATAGTAGAAAAGGGGGAGAAGACTCATGCAGCAATGTGTTCAGAGACTGACCAAGCAAAAACCATTCAAGATGGCAGTTAGAAAATTCAAGTCAAGGCCAGAAACAGAGTCCAAACAAAGATTGCCAGGGAGTTAGTAGCAGAGCAGGACAGGGCCTGGAGAAACAGATGTGTCAGTAGCCCACACATCCCTACAAGGAGAGCAAGGGCACAATTGGTTGGAAACTGGATGCACAAACAAGGGCAAGGCAGAATCCTGATGCCAAGGCAAGGGACTGCCCCCAAGGCCATATGCTTCTATTCTCTTCTCACTTTGGTTGCGCCAATCCTCGGTAAATCTGGCCTAAAGCCCTACAGGTGAGGCAAATGGGAAACAGCTGATGGGCTAGAGCATGTGAGAAAGCAAGGAGCAGACCCTCTTCTCTGGCAAAGTCATTCCCCTGACAGGTGGCAAGAGGAGAGCCTGTTCCCAGTCAAACCGAGTTGGATGGGAAAAGCTAAGATGAAAAACAAACTCTATGCCATCTCTTCAAAATCTCCACATGCAATGGGGAGCGGCTGTTGAGCTGGACCTTGTTCGAGGAGAAGGAAGCCTTCCCAGCTGAGAGCTGACACATTACCGCCTATGGCCAGCTCCCTGCAGGCAGCAGAGTCCCAGATCCAGATGAAATCCTAACTCATAGTAATAGTCGTGATAATAGCAACAGCAACACTATGATCCAACACTTGACGCACATTTCCTTGTTTATCACCCTAATAATCCTGGGGTTTCCCCATTATACAGGTGAGGACCCCATGGTCCCCATTGGTTAAGTGACACACCCACTATAAGCAGAAGCACTCTCTGCTGTAGCAAATATCCCAAAGTCTGAATACATTATCAGATCCCAAAGCCTATGCCCTTCTACTGCTGCCTATGAGATTACTCTTCCCCAACCAAAACATGAGAACCTGGGAGCAGGTCAAGAGAGCACTAGACTCAGTGTGTCATCTGTCTGTTTCCTGGGAAAGAACACACGAAAACTTTCTGTACAAACTTTGCAGGTTTCAAACGCATTCCCAAATCTTTTTTATTTTTAAAATGACCATACACACCATTTTCCCCCCTCCAAAAGAATTTTAAAACACATTTAAGGAAAAATACAATTTTTGAACAAGAATATTGTTTTTTCTCATCCTTCTTAAGAGCAATTTGCTTGAAGATCTTCTTCTAGAATTTAACTTTTTAAAAAATGGAAATCATTTTTTACTTCAAAAGAATTATATATATCCATTTAAAAAAATTTTTAGACAGTATTATTTAAATTTCCTAGATTTAATTTCCTTGACTCAATATTTCTTAATTATTCCAGCTGGATTCTATAATAGTTAAAGGATTTGGGTGACTTTCACAGAAATATTCCCAGCTACCCTATTTAATTTCCTACTTTTAGGCCAGGAATCGTATGTTCTACCGGCCAAAATATAAGTAACTTCTGCACAAGTAAAATTTTAAAAAAAAAAACAAAACATTTTTCCCATACCATTAACTAAAACGTAGACTAGTTAGCATTTTGACCTATCCATGGAACAAGAATTAGAGATCACACAAAAAAATCAATGTATTTCACTAATTTATCTGAAAGCTTTATTTTTCATTTTAAACACAGTATGTTTTTAGAAAATCAGTTTTATGGAAGTTGGTTTAAGGGCACATACTTATTAATACCTGGTTGTTCTCTGTGATTTTACCACCAACCCCATCAAGATTCTTCAAAGAAACTCCCAGGGACTGGTATGCCTAAAAGAGCTCAGTTTACTCAGTTGCATTGCCTTTGTTCCCAAATGGGCTCTTCCTAAAAGTTCAGAAGCTGAAAACACCACCAGAAAAATATTGTGGAAAAATGGTTCACAACATTCTAATGGGTTACAAATGGGATGGGAACTTTCCTGCCATTTTTTATTGTTTGCTAGCTTCCTTTCTTCTGTTGCTTGTTTTCCTTGTTAGCTTTCTGGATACTTGAATTAACCCACTGACTCTTTCCACACTGGTGGACACGACCAACAGCCCTTTGCCATGAAGGTGACTGAGAAGGTCCTCAGCCTTTGGAGTGTATTTTCACATCGTCTGTAACAGAAGATGCTCGTATGAGGCCCAGCAAGGTGGTTGGAAAGTGCATTTCTGAGAGATATTAAACTTACTTTACAAAAAAAAATTTTTTTTTTGGTTCCTCACAATTAGAATAATGTCCTTGGAGACCAGGGAAACTTAAAACAGATCAGCTTTATTAGATCAAATATCAATCAGTAGAGCTGAGGCTGCCAGAGGATCACTGTGTCAGGAAAGTAAGTCCGCGTGTCCATAGTTCTGCCTGATAACAGTGGTAGCTGCTTCGCAAGACTGAGAAGGATTATTACCTGACACTTGTGTACTCTTGCTGAACTAGCAATGCGACAGCTCAAATCCAACCAAAATTAACTAAACCAGACACCATTGATGTAGAAATATAATAAAAATTGACTAAAACAAATAACAGAAGGAAATATGGGTTCCGGGAAGCGTACTGGGTCCGGAATCAGAAGACTTGCATCAGTCCTCAGTGTCCAGCCGCAGGTCTGCAGGACACACTCGTTTGTGTTTGCCGAGCTTTCCTCCCCTTTCTTCTGGGCATTGCTCTTCCTAAGGAAGTTCCTTCCCACTCCCGCAAGAGCGGCCAGTGAGGCTGTCGCTTATAGGACTCACTGCACGTGACCCACGCCAGCCAATCAGAGCCCTGCCCAGTGAATTTCTGACTCTAAACTAAGGGAAATGGGACACGTTGCTCTGAATTGAAATCTGGGAGCCCCCAGTGGCCACATTTCCCTCCATGTAGGAACAGCAGATATGTAGAGGGAAACTAGGATGCCAACACACGAGAGCAGCTGAGGCAGGAAAATCCGAGAACCCCGTGACTGTCCAGCTCCAGTAATTCCATCACTCTGATGCCTTGTATGTAGCACTTTTTCTAGGAAGAGATTGAGAAATTAATTGTCTGACCTCGTAGATCCATAGTTCAAATCCATGAGCCACTACATCCCTCTCACGCATGATCTTACTTGATGTGGGTTTCTCTCACTTGACATTAAAAAATGTCCTGATGGACAAGAATGCTATGGATGAATCTCTCTGGGCCTCAGTGTTTGGAAAAAACTTTTAAAAGCACTGCATCACTTGAGATGCAGGTTTCTCTGCTGCCAAAGGGGCCTGAAATAGCAGTTTATTACTTACAGGTAAAATTTCTAAGCTGGTTAGCCACTGCCCTCTGTGAATTTATCCCAGGCTCAGGTTCCTTCCCACCAGGGAACCCCAGGGGTGCTTGTCAAGGAAATGACTGCACTGCCAGGGTGGATATTATTGTTATTTCTGCAGGGGATGGGGGGGATGATCCTTGCTGTGGACCAATGACCATTGTGTTTCCCATTCTTTTTTCTTCTGAATCAGAGCTTTCACTATCATTAATCTAATCCTGTGCTATCATTGTATGTTACATGTAAAGAGAAAATTGATTATTTTTACTATAGACAGGAACCTCATCTAGATGCAACAGAGATGACTGTATGTCACCCAGTGATCTTAGACTTTGATCTGGGTACAGTGACTCAGTGGGACTTTAGGACGGTCTCTCACAGGCAAGGACTGGGTGTGGCCTGTGAGGGAAGAAATTATATGCATATTTTAGGAGCCCAAATGGGTAGTGTGACACAAGCTGCTAATTGTTCCCAAATATCTTCTTCTTTTCTTAATAGAATGTCCAGGTTTCAGCTAGATGGACCATTGTAGAATAAAGAGTATATATTCTAGCTGTCTTGCAGCTACGAGTGGCCACATGACTAAGTTCTAGTTAATGTGATATAGCAGCAATGATGTGTTCACCTAAGGCTCATACCCTAAAGGAGTGAGGCATGCCCTCCCCTCCTCTTTCCCTTCTTTTTGATAGCTGACATGTAGACTAAAGGGTAAACCATTTTGGATAGTGTAGGTAAGACCAAAACCTTAGTGATAACAAGAACAACTGGAAAGCAAGCCTGGATCTCCAACACAGTGAATTGCTCTATCAGCCCTGGACTGTTCCAAGACAAAAAGAGAAACTTCTATCTTATTTAAGCCACTTTCTTTATTAGTCCCTGTTAAGGCAACTAGATATTATTTCCTACTACTGCTGCTGCCATTGCCCAGGTAAGTGTGCCTAATCCCTCCCAAAGCATGATGATCTTGTTCATGGTAGGCCCTCAGTACATGTTTATGGAATCAATGAATGCAGGAGCACATGAATCAAAACAATATCCATTGTTTTCTAAATACACACCAATGTCTACTCTAAGCAAAATCCTGTCTCCATTGTTGTGTGTTGTGCACAAAATTGATGAGCATAGTGGCTTCCCCAAAGGGGTTCGCCATTCTTTGTCCCTCAGTGTCATTGTCAGAAAAGACAGTATGAGTCAGTTGACACATCAGTTCTTCACCTCCACACTCCCAATGACATCCTAGAACTTACAGGAAGAGAACTGCCATGAAGGAGGTTCATATTGGCTTCGGAGTTCCTGGGATTAACCCAACTCTAACATCTTGGTGGCCTCCATGGTAGACATGAGTCAGTTGAAGCAATCTGTGCTCCCTCTCCCACAGTGGAACTGTGTCACTGCATACACTGCTGTGGGCCCAACCAGCAGGAGAGAAAGGACGTAACAGGGATGTGAGTGCCACCACATGAGTTTCCCTGCTAGGAAGGAATTTTTAGGCACTGGCACAGAACCCAGAAGCAGCTGCTTCTGCCCTGGGAATAGCACTGGCCTCTGAGCAATAAAAGTGAAAAAATGTCAGAAGGGGAAAACTTTCCTGTCTACTGAACTTACAAATATGTCACCTGTACCATGAACTGGTCCCAGCTCCAACCCTTCAGAGCCTCATCTCTCAGCATTGCCTTAAGGTTTAAAAACCAATCTTTATGAGGCTTTGATTCAATGCCTTGGGATACTGTATACACCCATGAAAAACCATCTCTTTTCCCTTTGTTTTTCTATATTCTCAAGTGTAAATATCAAGTTCTGAAAAATAGTTCCATCTCTTTAGAAAAGGGGTGGGAATGAAAATGGGTTGAGAAGGGCTGGAGTGACAAAGGAGAAGAAGTAAACAATTTGATGAAAGAAGGATGAAGACCAAAGTAGATGGGGGAAAGGGAAGAATGAATTCTAAAAGAACTAGTTGATGATTTTACACAATCTGTAACACACAGGCCAAAGACACATGTTGGGCTGATGGTTGTAAGAGCTCATCCACCAGTAGACCAGCAAGAGACACAGATGACTGAACTTGGAGTCCAAGTACATCGTGGCAGTCAGAAATGCCATTCAAATATTTCACAGTGATTTTCCTCTTACTGTCTATGCCATCACATCAGTGGCTACAAGCACAGGCAGTGTCCTCAGAGAGGTTCTGACCCATCAGGCATGTGGCTGCTGAGCTGCTGGCTTCCCCCCGGGCTTTGCTCTGGGCAAAGATGTTCCTGCAGGACTGTGTCCAGCAGCCTGGCCATGGCAGTCTGACCTAGAGGGAAGCCATGGGTGGTGAGCAGATGCAAGATTCACTGTAGCTAAGGAACCGAGGCCTCCCATGGGCTCTGCTCACCCAGGCTGCATTTCAGTATATTCTACAAGACAAGCAAGTGATAAGACAGAGGAAGGGACAACCATTTATTCCGGCAGTTCACTTTATTCACTGTCATAGCTGATTAATTGCTGGTGTGTATTAGCCCTTTTCTCTGCATCAGTTACATAGACTCTTTAAGAATAAGGACTGTGTCCCAGTCATGGTGACTTTCTGCACTATGTTCAACAGGGCATCAGCTATGTATTGGAATAGAGTTTGAAGGTGAACACCCAGCCTTCAAGTCTCTGTTTTTGACCCCAGTTCACCATTCTAACTGCCCTCTATCTATGGAAATATGACTTCCATCTGCAGGAAAAAGAGCATGAAAGTTTGCCAGAATTTTCCCTGCTGCAGTGCTTCTCTCTGGCCAAAAATGACTCAATCGGGTCTTAAGCAAAAGACCTGGAACGTCTGTCACTTCTAGAGGCTGCATGCCAAGCACAGGATGTAAAAGCTCACTTCTTACTCTTGCTGCCCACTTCTCATTCTGCCTGATATAAATCTCCTCCCCACTCTCAGATGACCTTCCTTGAAGAAACACAAAGACATGAGCTCACTTTCGGTTCAGCTTTGCAAACAGTTACAGATTTCTGCACCATGGTGTCCAGTCTCTCTCCCTGGAGAACATCCCAAAATTCTTCTCACCTTGGAATAGTTGGGGCAAAGAGAAGAACTCAAAGTAGCTGGGCTTCCTACATTCCCTTCTTCACTTTCTTATCACACTCCAATCACCTAACCTCTCTTTGGCCCAATGAAAGGTGGGTGAAGGGGTAAAGGTGGCTATTGAAATATTTGGTACAAAAATAGAAACTGTAATGATTTTCAATAGGCTAACCAGAGTCCCCTTTTAAAGAGAATAGAAAACAGTTGTACTGTCCCATTCCAAATGGTACTCATGGTCAGCCTACTAACACCTTGAATTTAGCCCAGTGAGACTAAGCTGACCACACTACTTAGCATTTGAAATGGGACAGTCCCATTGTTTTCTGTCCCATTTAAAAAGTTATATCCGGTCAGCTTAATTTTCAAGCATTACTGAAAGACGATCAGGGAACTACCTCCCGTAAGAAACCTCCTAGAACCTTGTTAATAAGATTACTTTTGAATCAAGTGAAAGAATACAGTAAGTATCTCATATGTGACATATATCCACATGTCAGTAACCATCAAAGATTTATTCCAATTAAACTCAACACCAGTGGAGTGATAACTATGTACAAACCTTTGTGCAGGTGCAAGGCCAGAATGAGGACACCACGTCTGCTCTCAGAAAGCCCAACTCTATTGCTAGAAGGGTGTATTTACAATTCATTAAGATATGTTGAGACCCAGGTACTGGTATGCTCACTGGCATGATTCTCCCTGGAGAATGGTGGTGGATGGAGGCAGGGTAAGGTTGATCTAGAAAGGGATGTTTCCTGAGCTTTGAGTGAGGGCTAAGACTTTCCTATCAGGTGTGTGCATGGTGTGGTTGCAGGTGGGAAAGTGTTGGGTGGGGCTGAGTAAGGTAAAGGGGAGAAAGGAAGCACTGACAGAGGGAGATCATGAGCAAAGGCATGGAAGGGTGTGCTCTTTGGGAGCGGAGACAGTGGAGGCTTTGCAGATGATCAGTGGCTGGAATGATGCAGTGGGCCCAATTGTAAAGGGCATTGCACTCCATGTCCTGGGGATCCCCAAATGAGTTCACACTGGAAATTGCCTCATAACATCTGTGTTTGAGAAAAGCTAACCCGGGCAGAGGTATTTATTTCACCAGTTGATGAACTACAAGAGATGGAGTATTCACTCTCTCACCTCCAACATCAATATATTGATACAAAAATGGCACCATGACAAGGAACACTCAGGTGTGTGATGCACATATGTAAAGGAGTGCGTAGTACATTGTCCTGGTCAAGGGGGCTTCCAGTTTGTTACTGAACCCAGCCAAGCACATGTGCAAGGAGTGTCCTTTTCCCTTTTGCTGCCTGGCTAGGCATCCAGAGCCCCACACTTTCTCTTAAACATTTGATGGAACCTCTCTACTTGGAGTTACTCAGACTGGGAAGCATTAGTGAAGACACAAATAGTCCCTCATCAGCTGAGCACTGTGGGAGGGGTACTGGCTGCAGAACACCCCAAGAGAGGCTGGGCTGCATGTGTACCAACCCTGCTGCTGTCTGTCTGTCCCTTCTCATGGACCCTCCAGCCTCTCATTGCATCCACCCCGTCTCTCGCCATGGACGTCTGTCCTAGTGCAAGAGGACATGGAAATGGAGGATGGAGTGGGGTGACTTGCTCTTACTCAAGAAGTTCTCTCACAGTCTCACTTAGATGGAGTCCTTGCCTTTTCCATTAAAAGAAAAAATAATTTCCAAAAAGAGGTGTTTTTTTCTTTGCTTTCTATTCTCATTTCCCTTCAAGAGCCAATAGTCACAGCTTGAATGACAACAGGACAAAAGGCAAAAAGAAATAACTGGGGGAAAAATTGTTTCATTGTTTCATCTCTCAAAAATATTATCCTACAGCTCTGTTATTGGGTTTTATTAATATATTTATTATATGCATGAAAAGCCAAATTTTTTAAATTCATCAATTACTTTCCTGCAGGCTTTTAAACTTATCCAAGTCACCAGAGCACAGGTATTTATGGACAAGTAGCTACTAGTAAATTTGTCTCAATCGTCATACACTTGTATTTCCACTCAGACAAAAACTTCAAAGTGCTTATTACTATCATCCAACCAGCTGGCCCATTTCCCCCCAACAGCATTACTACTCCAAGTAATTGTACAAAGAAAATATTTTAGCAAATCATTTCTTTAAAAAAATATATATGAACTGAAGATACAGAGAGAATTCACTTCATCCCTCAACTATAAATCCTAATCCAGTCTAAGTATATTCATAACTCTTATAATAGTCTTTTTAGGTTCTTTAAGCATTTTAATTCCTTCTCCCCAAAAATCATTCAGGTCTGAAAAATGTCTCTCCTGGAATAATACCTGCCCTGTGAATCCTGCCCTGGATTCCTACCAATCTGGAATCTTCACCACCAAAAAACCATCCCTGAGGTGCCAAATCTGTTGAAAAAGTCTCTGGGATGCCATAATGTTATTCTCGCACCATATTTCACCCCCTGAGAAAGTGCCAGAAGGTTTTATTTCTGTTCTGTGAAATGACATGGTCCAATATGTTTGAACAGGAATGCCCCAAGGATGGTCCATCCAAGGAACCCCCAGTAACACAAAAGCTGTTCTATTTCAAGACACACTCACAGCGTGACAGGGGCATGGTTTTCATCTTGAGATAGTGCATTTTTAAATAGATCCTGGATCCTCATTAGGTCCAGGAGAAGCTTTTTCAAGAGTAAGTGGGGGCCACTCTAGTAGTCTACTGAAGATCCTTGCCCTGGGTTTATTTTTCTATTCCTAACACATATATGTTTGGTAACTTTTTCTTCTGTCTGGTCATCCAATCCAAGTGTTTTTCTGGTGATCAGAAGGATGGTCTAAGAAAGACACCCTTGACTTGGGTTCCTTTCATTCTCCTTTTATTAAGTGCAATGAAAGAATGCCCGATTTCTTGTTATTTTTTAGCATGCTTGATTTTCATCTCACAGTGGTCTTTCTAAAATTATATGTAAGTGGAGCAGTTATCCACATGTATGGGACAGATAGGAAAGCCCTTAATCACTTTAGAACAAATGAGCAAGCACCTGAGTGAGTGTGTGTGTGTGTGTGTGTGTGTGTGTGTGTTTCAGAGACAGAGACAGAGACAGAGACAGAGAGGAAGGGTAAGCAATGTTTTTGCCTAAAAGCCCATCATAGTGAATCATTCACTTGGAATTAAAAACTGTACTGTTGACTGTGAAGCAATTATTTTTTAAGTATACCTCTAGCAGGTCTAAGCGTTTAAGTCATTCTTTCTTCAAGTATCAGAACCCACTGCAATGTTCTGTAAAACTGCAGCTTTCTGGGCCCTTCCCCAGGCCAAGGAACTCAGAATCACGTGGTGGGAGGGGCCAATGATCTGTGCTTTTAACGAGCACTCCAAGTGATTTTTAAAAATCTTAAAGTCTGAGAACCACTAGATTAAGTCTAAAGAATAGTTACTATTATCCTAGCCTATGTATCTGTCCACATCAAAAATAAATAAGTATGGGGGGGGCGCTCTCCAGACTTAGTCTTTATGGGGACTTGAAACAGTCTGATGCCTGAATCCATGAAAATAATTTACAACAGATACCATGATACTGGCAGGCCATGACTCTCACAGAATAATTTACACCAAAAACAAACATGCACAACAATTCCCTCCAGGCATCTATCTCTCCCCGTCCCTCAAATTTTCTACTCTTAAAAAAAAATGTGTGTGTGTGTGTGTGTGTAATCTTTCTCTCTTATGCACACAAGCTACAAAAGAAATCTTCAGAGAGCTGGAGAAACATGAGTATGAGCTATATACTAAATGTTATTATAGAATTATTAGTTTAGTTAGTTGTGATAATAGTAGTGTGCTTATGTAAATGATGTCCTTAGTCTCAGGAGATGAATTTTGAAGTATTTAGGGGTGAAGTGTTATGATATCTTCAACTTACTTTCAAAAGGATCAGGGGAAAAAGAGCATAGGCATGTGCACTTGTGTACATATACACGTAAATACATACACATACGCATGTATGTGTGTGCGTGAGTGAAAGCAAATGGGGCTAAATGATAATGGTTGGTAAACCTAGAGTATTATATTATCTTCTAACTATTCTGTAGATATTTTTTTCAAAATTAAAAAGTTGGGAAGAAACAAAGCCCTTTGTGTTTCTCGCTTCTCTCTCCCCACCTCACATACTTCATCACACACCATCCACCGTCTAGCTCGAAGTGACCATCTCTTTTTTGACCACATCAAATCACAGGGCCTGAGAACCATCCTTCTCAGGTTTTCTTTGTCAGCTGTGGAAGCAGCTAGAAGAATAGTTTTCTGCTCTCACTCCGATTTTCTTTCAAAAAACCCCAGCCTATAAAATTATCCATCCTGTAATACATAGGTATGCTTATCACTTAGTTTCCAACTATAATAACAGTTAACTGAAAAACACCAGGGCACCCACCAGTCCTAAAGGACCAGGAGAAAGAGAATTCTGCAATTTGTCCAGGGCACTCATGGGTGTGAGTCCATCTTTAGGTGGATGTGTAGGGGACACATGGGTATCTCTGGTCTACCGTGGCCATGAGAACCCTCAAGAACAAATATCTTTCATTTACCACTAAACCTACTCATCACTAAAATTCTTCCCCCTCCAACCACTGTTCTTTAGTAAATTCTTAGTGCTAGATTAGCTCACAAAATCCTCAACATGATATGACTAAGTAGAATCATCCCTGAATAGCCAGAGAGGAGTTTTAACAATGTTCTAGGAAGCATCTGGTCCTTTGCATCTGCCAGTAGGGACTCCAACCTCCCTGCGATTGCAGCACTTTAGAGATCTCAGGAGCGATAGGTAGAGAGCCCTCAGAACCAAAGGGAAACGTGAGATGCTGCATCCAGCAGTGCCTCTAGGGTATTGATGGAAAGCAGGAGGCTAGAATATTGTAGAGTTTATTGGAGCTAAGCCAACCCTCATTAGTATACCATGATAAATGCCATTGTGGTTAAATGCACTCTGATTATCTGTGTGACACCAGAAATGGACCTCTCAGTGTAGAATCTCATTGAAGACATTGAGTCAGGGAGTGCAGAGGCTAGGAATCCCCTACTCGAAGACAGAGAAAGAACTAAGATGAGAAACTAAATCTAGAAGAGGTGCTGGACCTGAGAAGAACTTCTCTTAGCTGTATGGTACTGATGACATGGCTTGATGCCTTCGTGAGGAGAAAATTATAAAAGACTATCAGAAACTAAATGTGGCAAGCTGAAAGACTGCCCCAGCAAGATAGCCAAGTCCTAATCTTAGAATCTGTAAATATTACTTTATGTGGCAAAAGAAACTTTAAAAATGTGATAAATTAAGGATCTTGAGATGGAAGATTATTTTGGATTATTTAGGTGGGCCCTGAATTGGGCTAGCTGTACATTCCCTTTTAAATAAGACAGAAAACAATGGTACTGTCCCATTTCAAACAGGACGTATGGTCAGCCTACTGACACCTTGAATTTAGCCCTATGAGACTAGGCTGACCGTACCATTTGAAACAGGACAGTACCTCTGTTTTCTGTCCCGTTTAAAATGGGACATCTGGTCAGCCTACCCTAAATGTAATCACAAGAATCCTTGTAACATAGAGGCAAGAATGTCAAAAGAAAGAGAAGGCCATGTGACAATGGAAGTAGAGATCGGAGTGAATTGGCTACAAGCCAAGGCCAAGGAATGTGACAGCCTCTAGAAGCTGGACATGACAGGGACCGATTCTCCCTGGATCCTCCAGAAGGAACCAGGTCTGCTCACACCTTGATTTTTAGACTCCAGAACTCTAAGAGAATAAACCATGCTTTTTTAAGTCACTAAGTTTGTGATGATTTGTTACAGTGACAAGAAGGAACTAATAGATCAATCACATAAATGTTTGTTTTATATGGATATGCTGAAGTTAGCTCAATGGCAGACTGCAGCGGTCACTTCACGATGTAGATTCAGTATTTCTCATTAACTCTTACTTTTTGTGTCTTCATAAAATTTTACATCACCGAATTCTATCGAGAATTGGAATCAACGGCAGAGAGCTATCTGGAGGGTGTAAACTCTACCCACTATAGCAGTCAAGGCCAACTCTGGTGGCAAGAGGAGGAAAGAATGCTGTCAGATCCACCTTCTGTAGGGCTGGCCAACATGACAGCAGAGCTCAGTCCCTTTTCTGGTTCCCATCTGACCACATCACTCAGGACATCATGGGATCCTGAAACTTAGAAGCTGTTTAAAAATAGAGTCCCAAAGAGGTCATCAGAAGATAATTTGATGTAATAGAAACATAAAAGACACACATGCATTTGAATCCTAACTCCATAATGACCTGCTCTAAATTTTGAGCTTCTATTTCATCTGAAAATCAGAAATAGCATTTCTTACTGACTAGTTTCTTGTGTGAATGAAATGAGATTATGAAAGTAAGGCCCTAGCATGGTAACTCTTATGATTGTTGTTATTAATAACAGACAATTAATTTCCCAAGCCCATACAGAATGTTATAGTCAGAAAGAGAACTGTTGTCCATGTCCATTGATGATACCTCTCCAGCTCACCAAACATGACATCATTGAGGATTCCCAGACTACTTTGGGGCTCCTGTGCATATCACTTTCTGTCAGGTTTTCTGGCCTCCCATAAATGCTACTTGGACAGCCCTCAGTTAACATTTGCATGACATGTAGGGGATGATTAGGGTTGAACCAGGGGAGGGAGGCAATTGGATGAGCCAAACAATGCCCCTTCCTCAAGGAAATTACATTTTAGTGTGTCTAAGCGAGAAAAAAGCGACATTTATTGTGTAGAATAAGTAGAGGGCCCCATCACTAGTTTACAGGCAGATGAAAGGCTTCAGTATGGCTCTCCAAAGATAGCTGTGATTTACGCAGGCCCTGGAGACATGCACGGCTACGGCAGATGGTAGAGGGATAAGAAAGGAGTGGGAACATCTGGGGCCTGCTTAGACAAGGGCAAGCAGTCTGCCATGGGTGGCATTTAGGGACATGATGGACACACTTGGATCTACTCACCTTCAAATGCAAATACCATTTCTTATTCAGGGGAGTTCTGCTTTAATAAGGAGAGTTCAGCACAAGGTCCTAGAGAGGGCAGGGTGTTACACCAATGGTCAGTCATTTCTCTTTCCCTAAGGTTAACCAAGAAGCAAATTTGGAACTGATTTTTATTCTTACAGAAGAAATAACTGACTGTTTCTCTTAGTTAAACAATTATAGAGCCAGCAGGTACTCACTAGCATGAGGAAAATCCAGGAGAGACACTTTTGAGCCTAAATTATACCCAGGATCCTCTTGGAGTAATTCTGCACAGGAATTATGCTAATTTCCAGAGGAAACCTAGGCCCTTGCTTCCCAATTCTGAAAATCAGAGAATCCAGCTGACGTGGGCTGGGGGACTCTTGACTGTGATCTGTGGCCAGGAAGAACACTAAGGGCTCCAACAGAAAGTTTACAAGAGAAAAGGGGGGTCTGCACAGGTAACCAGAGCTCAGCCAAGGACTCGAGGGTCATGGGAGAGGACTGGCCCCAGCAAAGCAGGGGCTCTACCACTCAAGATCCCATACCCCAGACCCACAAGCTCAGTACAATGCAGTATTTGCAACAAATACCTAGAGATGTGAGCGTGAACTGAAAGGGCAGTCATCTTAGAGCCAAATTAATTTGGGATGAACCACTGAGACATAATCAGGGGATCCAGGTGGGGTAGGCCACCCCAAGCAGAGAATAAGCATCCATCAGACAACAGGACCACTTTTTTGGGTGACAACTACCTTTCATTCTGAGCCTAGAAGCAGCTGTGCTGGGCAACTTGGTTAAGACTTTGTGTTTATCACACTGGTACCAGCTGGCCAGAAAGGTCCTGCCATTTCCATAGGTATGCATTGTTCAATTACAAATTATAATATTTACATGCTTACCTGTGTCCGTGTCATCACTACTACAGAGTAAATTCTTAGCAGGAACCCTGGCCTCTAAGCACTAATGTTCAGCAGACTGAGGGTACAAGTACCCTTCTGCAATGTTTTTGGATGAGGACATTGATGAGCAAATACAGTAGAGTCTCTGTTAACCGGAACTCAAGTAACCAGTACTCTCAAGGAACTGGCAAAAAAATTTTGCCCGTTGAGATTTGCTTGAGATATGAGATTTTTTCAGCTGCTTGAGAGTACTGGTTGTTGGAGTTCCAGTTAACGGAGAGCGTACTTACATTTATCTGGCATCTACCAATCCCCATGGCTGCTGGTTAACTAAGAGTCTACTGTACTTGTTAAACATCTTTAAAATCTTTCCTATAACAGGAACTATGTAGATTATACCAAATTCATAAACCCTTGTCAAATTTGTCTCATTTACATTCCATCCTAAATAAAGATCCCTTTCCTCCACAGCTTCCTGCCATGTACTATTTTTTAATCAAGGAATTAAACATCAAACTACACTGGTGTGGATAAAAGCAGATGAGTATAAGGGAAACTGGGCTAATGCTGCTGGTCTTCTGAAGTTCAAATCAGGGTTCTGGGTGGAGCATCTGGTTCCAGTCTTTGGAGTCTCAAATTCACTGAGATCAATAACTAACTATACTATCTCACACGCCCTCCTTATCTCTAATCTGTCTCCCCAACTGCACCACTTAGTGTGCTCAAATAGTGAAGGATGGCTTCTTAGAGTAAGATCCCTATGGGACTTCTACCTTGACCGTTGCTGTCAGACAGAACTGTAGGCGGGTAGGGGGCAGTGACAATGGCCCAGGGCTACTGACCTAAGCAGCCCTGTCTCCCATATTTTTCCAGGGAGACACAAGGACAGACAGCTGCTCCGGGCATGTTTGTGTATATGTAAATATCCATATACACTCCGAACTCGAGAGCAGTCTGGCCATCTGCCACACTTTCAGTGTGTGTCTCCACTGTGCAGTCAGCATCACAGATGGAGATGGAGACAGGCAGGCTCCGGGCATCTCTGCCCCCGTCTCAAACATGCAGACAAACCCAGAGCGAGTTTCCTAGCCTTTGAGGTTTCCCCATCACATTATTATTAATACAACACATGGACAGCACAGTTCAAATGAAATGTTATCTTATTGTTCCATTGTTCAAAATGGGGCTGGGAAACATCCCAGGGTTATTAACAAGACAAGGTTGAAAATGCCCAGACAATAGGACATTCAGATACCCTTTCTCTCTCTTGTCCAAAGTCATCGTCTACCACAGCCAATAACACTCTTACTCAGATCCAAGTCCACAGCCCATTGACAAGTTCCTACTTCAGATCCCGAGACAAAAGTGAAGAGCCAAGCACCTTCCCAGATAGATCCTGTTATGCCTGCTCCTGGTCTCTCCCTCCCTTCCCCACCTGAAAGCTGCACTGTCTTAGCTGTTTTATCTTTCACTGGATTCCTTGTTGCCACAGAATCACAGAGTCAGAGCTAAAACAGACTTTGCATGAGTTTTCCCTTCACACTAACCCTCAGGGGCAAAATGTTATCAAACTCCTACTCTTAGATGCACAACAGAGTTTTCTGGTGGGAGTTGCACCTGAGCTCTGGAAGTCACACGTGGTTATTGAGTCCTGTCATACACATCAGAGAATGACATTGGGCTTGGCAGGTATAAGACAGCTGTGGTAATTGATTCTCCTTCAAAAGAACATTCATCCCCCTACTCATTTCCTGCTCAGGACTAGAAACCTCAAGTTCAGGTATATTGCCCCTTACGATACAGTCTATGTATCACATGCAGTCCATACACCAGCACTCAGAGAAATGAATTGGGCAGAAGACAGGGAAGTAGGCAAACTCCATGAAACTTTGGGAGGAGACTCTAGTTGCAGTGCCCAGGCCTATGGGAAACAAGCAAGAAGCCAGCTGTTCAGGAGATGACAAAACTTCAGAGAATCTGCCTTGGAAGGTTGGCATTCTTCCACTTAGTTATAGACTTTTCCTCCCATCTCCTACCCAAAGAGTGCATGCCTCATTTACCATTCTTTTGGGGACTGCCTTGGCTGGCTTCACAGCATTAGACAAGTATCAACACTCTGTAACACGACCCAGATTGCATTTTAACACCTTCAATATCTTAACACTGAAGCATTGCCTGATGACAGAAATATAAGGCATTGAGAGATAGTCATTGCAAGACATATGTAAGAACCCAAAATAATGATGGTAGATGACCATCAACTGCTTGGTGGGTTCTTGTGTTTATTCTTAAGAAAAAGAATCAAGAATATTAAAATGATTTTTTCACAAGTCTTCCCATTGCATTATTTTCCCCTCACATATGGGAATGATAAGGCTCTAGGAGGTGCATCAAATCGGTAGACAATAGGAATAAGAAAATGTCCCCAGACCTTTCAGTCATCAGTCTGGAAATGTGGGCATGTCACATGGCCAAGGACAAGTCCTTCCTGATGGACCAGCCCACTGACCCTACCCACCTACAAGGAGCAGGTTTACACACACACACACAAATGAACTTTATCATAAGCTGTGGAAGTTTGCTCTCCACACCAACCTGAAAGTCAGCCCTGGTCAAAATCATCATCAGACCATATTGATCACTTCACTAAGCATCTCTTTGAGGAATTCTCTAGACACACTTGACTGAGCCGGATTTAATTTAAGCATCTTGCTATCTACAGATTCTATCAGTCTAGCTTGGTGAAAATTATTACATTAAGGAACCAGCTTCCCTAAAGAGCTTTGAGCACTGATGTTCTTGATGGATTGCATTTCCCCACCTGGAGGAAGGATGTGGGTAAGTCTGGCCCTCGTTTCCAAGTAAACCCTGCATTACTTCCACCTTCTTCTGGCCTACTTCCATCAGCCATGCTGTCTTGTCACCCAAATTTCTCTTCCTGACGAACAGTGACTTACAGAGTGACTCCTAAGACCAGGTCATCCCCAACTGGAACACATCCTATCCAACTTGGAGAAGCGACTTTCCTGTCTACATAGAGAGAGGAATGAAGCAATTTAAGGTGCCACATTCCCCTCCTACTGTGTTTTTTAAAAAATCATCTTTGACAACTTTGGAGAAGGTCATTCAGCCGACGTCTGCTGGCCAGATTCTCTGATTTGCTGACATTAGGGCAGAGTGAGAATTACGGGTGTTCAGAGAAGATTAGCTTGCCAACCCCTTATTTTCTTGAAACAATTTCCTCTCATTGTGTGAATGGAATTTTTAAAATGATATCTGAAGCACAGCAGGAAAATAATGTAAATCTAGTGCTGAGAAATTCTTCCCTTTAGGCACTATTCAAAAGCCAAACACATTGAGAGAAGTTGCAGGGGTTCAGAACAGCTGACAGGCCACGAGCTTGACCTTGCCCAGTTACCCAATGATGTTAAGGACAGAATGGGGAATGTGTGGGGAATAAACATTGAGTGAGCCCCTAAGCTCAGAGGAGAGCATGGAGCTGTGAGTCAGCCCCGGAGACACCCACTGAAAACAAGCATCCAGACATGTCGGGATGCTATCTGGAGGCGTGTGTAGGTGGATCTTGTGTTTCAGATGCTTTCAGAGTATTTTGTCATATCATGTGTTCCATTAAAAATTTGTTTAAAAGAAAAAAAAATCCAAGAAGCTAGCGTCAACAACTAAGGATTTTGTAAATATCATTCCTCCCACTTGTAGTGGAATTGCCCACATCAACTCTTATCATGCATCAGTAATGCTTTTGGAAGAAATTATGCATAAATGACAGTCAAAAAGTCCTATTATTTCAGGAAGCTTTTACCAAACATCCACTTTGATTTCACACTTGTAAACACCAGTAGCCATGACCACACTTTTAAGTGGAAGCCTCATCCTGAAGTAGATGAGTAATGTTGCCATGAAACAAGAGGCTGGTGAGCAGCAAAGCACAAAGGTGACCTGGACCAGTGGCTTCTGTCAGAGGCCATCTCCATGCTAACATAATATGTGACATGGGGCCAGCCGGGATGCTTACATAACCCACCCTGATGGGGTCGAAAGCTTTTCAATAGCAATAGCCCCTGAACGTTCCCTTAAAGATGGGCTGGTTGTAGTAAGACACAGAAAACACCAGAGATGAAAATGAGGTTGAGTGAAATGGTATTCCTTTAGGTAACACTTAGATTGAAAAGGACTTTTTTTCTCTTTCTCACCTAAAACTATAGGGTTACAATCCACTCCCACTACATCAGCAGAAGGCATTGAAGGCTGTGAATGTTTTGTTTGGTTGCTGGATTTGTGAAGCATAAGCAAAGAAGAGAAAACAGTGAGGAGAGTAGTAGAAATGAGACTTATGAGCAATAGGAAATAGGGGAAGGACACCTTTGCTCCTGACGGTCAACTCGGCAAAAATGCAGAGTGGGCTCATCCACAGGCACCTCAGCAAGAGAGTTCTAAAGCAGTGCTGGGGTTCCACCTTATCCTGGGGATGGGGTCAGAGCCTGCTCAACTTTGGGGCTAACTCAACTAATCTTTCAAACTAAGGAAAAGTCTGTGTTTTAATCCATATACACCTGGCATGGTCCTTCCTATTCCTTTCCTTTCCTAAACTCTCCATTCCTAGAGCTCTTAGGTCAACAGAGCAAGGGTTCAAGGGAAGGGGCCACAGAGGCCCAGGTGAAGAAGCCAAGGAGGATGAGGGGACATCTGCATACAAGGGTCACCTGCAAAGGGTGTCAGAATTCAAGGAGGTCAAGGAGGTCAAGGAGGTCACCTACGTGGAGGGCAGCAGCAGTGGTCCACCCCAGGGGTGTGGAGCCCAAGTGGGGTTAAGGAGTATCGCGTGGGGATGGCTTCACAGAAGATGGGTTGTACACAGAGGGATGGAGTGAAAAAGCAAATGTAGAAAGGACAATGGGATTCAGGCTTTTCACAGCCTGAGAGGGGAGTTACAAGGTGGACAAGCAAGGGAACTAGATATCGATAGCACAATAAGATGTCTATCAGAGGAAATGTAATTACCCCTAAGTGATAATAACCTGCCTACCCGAGGCTCAGAGAAGCTGAGGGTCTTGCTCAGGGTTACACAGCTAAGAATATTGTTAGTACTTTCTCTTCCTAACCCTGCACGGAGGCCAGATGGGCCTCTCTCAACAGTATCCTTGACTTAGTTAGACAAGATTCACTTCCTTAGTAGAAAAAAATCTACGAGAAAAAAATCTGGAGGGATTTTCAGTGACCCAAGGGTAAAAAAAAAATCCTTTCTCCAATGACAGTACCTCTGAATTGGGCAAAGTCACTAAGTCCCTGTGATTGTTACTAGGCCAGGCTGACCCGACGTCCCATTTTAAACAGGACAGGAAATTACACTACAGTCCCATTTCAAATGTTACATAGGGTCAGCCTAATCTCACTGGGCTAAATTCAAGGTGTCAGTAGGCTGACCATATGCACCCCTTGAAACGAGACAGGACTGTTGTTTTCTGTCCCATTTAAAATGCTATGTCTGGTCAGCCTATCACTATCCCAGCCTGGGAAGGAGTAGAGTCTCTCCCTTCCCTGCTAATGGGGTTGTACCCCAGCATTAGGGTGGGGGGGACCTCAGTCCTGCCTGCTCCCCAGTCTGCACACAGCAGGAAGAGACACACTTGTCCCCACTGCCCATGCTGCATGCCCTCTACCTTCTCTCTAATTCCCACACTCAGTCCCAGCCACGGCCTCAGCTCCAGAGTAAACAGGGTTGGGCAGAACTTGAGGACCTCACCTTTACGTGGTTTCTTTATCCAAGCAATTCTAAAGCCTAAACACATCTGCCTTTATATAGTATCTGAGCAGTGCTGAATGGTTGGTTAAATTGTTTGCCATTTTGTGAGATGTACTTATATTTACATTAGCTCTTAAAATTTTTCCAAAGGAAAGTGTCTAATAGCTATCTTTCAAAGAATTCTGTAAACTAGATAGAACTGGATTTCAGCCCCTATCTTCATGTCCTGATTCGACAGACAAGAAAGGACCCTTAACACCAGCTTTTGGTTCAGCTCAGGTATTAGAAAGACCCAATCCACCAAGCAGGGGAAAGAAGAATAGAGACTTGTACACAGTGTAAACTGGGGAGAAATATAAAAGGTTACATAGGCAAAATGGACTCAGAGCTCGATCTATTCACACGTTCAACAAATATTTATCAAGAATCTGTTACATATCAGGTATTAATCTTGACTCTGATTGAGATGACCATGACAAATACATCTCTGTCCTTGTGGAGAAGCAATTTCTCAGTTATGCACTCAGCAAATGCTTATTTGTGTACACAATACTCAAAGTGCATGGCTGATGTCGTCTGCTCACTTCTGGCTCTTGCAGCCCAGTTCCATCGAGCTCCGTGGCTTCTTTGACGACAGGGGCCAGCCACGGTCGCCTCCTCTAATGTGCGAAAAGAAAAAGGTAGGAAACACCCACGTTCCCTTCTCTCACCCGACAACACAGAAGTCAGTGTTGATGATCAGGATGTCTGTCCCTGCAAGGAGCACAGCGATACCAGGCACCAGCCACCTAAAGCTGGGGAGCCCTTTTCTAGGAAGGGCAACTACAGAGAAGTTATTGAGATTCATTCATGAAAATCAGGCCACCTCCTTTATGTGAATACTAGCATCACCTAAATGTAAGCTTTAAACCCTCTGAAAGCCAAGCTAAGGGTGGCCTCCCTTCTGCAGTCTGAGTGAAACCCACTGCCAGCTGGTTCCCATGGCCAATTAACCAGCCAGCCTGCATCCTGTCTCTGCAGTGAGGCAGCTCTCAATGAATTCCACTATTTTTATGGCACAGACACACTTGTAGAGTTGTCTGGGATTTATTTCAGGCCCTCTTTATGATGGGAAAGTAAAGCCTTCCTATTTGTATAAGCCACTGCATGTTTACGGAGGGATTCTAAACCTGCTGCCAACTGGATAGCACGGGGCTGGCCTAGTTTTGAAGAGAATCTTAATTAGTAACACCAGCAAAAATCCCATTTGGACCAAAATTTCATGTTCCAAAAGTTTTCATCTCGACTCCCCTACGGCGTATGGATAACTATTTCTGTCTGGTGAAGAGGGAGTAAGAGAATCCGACACCATATATTTATCTCATTAGATCAGAGTGAAAAACTCAGGCAACTCCAAATCACAAGTTGGAACACGAGGATGGGTTCATATAAACACTGCTGACTCACAGCCTTGGGTTTCTGGAGGTCCTCTGTCTTAGGCAAGAGTTCACCAGAACCCTGCTTGCTTTCCTGGCGAAACCACAGGTCAGTTCTGCAAACTTGGTGGAGGGAAGGCAGCTTCAGTTCAAACGACTTATCTGCTTCGTACTTCAGCATTTCTGAAACATTAATGTACGAGCACCAGGAGATCTTGTTAAAACGTAGATCTTCATGCAGGAGGCCCGTGGTGAGGCCTGACAATCTTCCTTCCCAAGAAGCCCCAGTAGATGCTGATGCTCCCAGCACTCAAACCAGGGAGAGGTGGGACCATGGTGCTGGAGAGCAGAGAGATTCAGCTGAGCGGCCTGGAGCATTTGGCTGCTTCCAGCCTGTCTTGAGCGATGTCCCCCAGCAACATGCCATCTGGTTCCCAGCAGCCCCACTTTTAGTGTCTTTTCCTCATGACCATCTAAGGCTCTTCAAACCGTAAGCTGCAGGAAGCTAGAGAATTCCCTGTGGGGCTTCGATTTATTCTTGATAGAGTCCTGCTTTGGGACTTTCTTTACTAGTACAAACTGGGTGACCTGCCTTACTCCCAACCCGTGTTAGTCTTTGAGGAGGGGACACCCCCTCCCCTTCACTGGTTTGGCGGGACCCGTTATGAAGAGTCGTCACCTAAGATTTGAGGCTGCTGATACCTGTGGCCCTGAAATTTTCAGCATCTTTTCTGTTCTCCACGTGTCATTGACTTGTAGGTTGCTGGCGAGTCAGCCCTATAAGTGGCAGACCCGACTTTATCATGGAAGTGTGGGGAAGTGAGGTGCTCAGGCGGAATGACGCTCACCTGTCACGTAACCATGACGTGCACGTTCCCAGGAGGCAGCCATGTTGTTGTTGATGCGCCTTGTGAGCGCGCTTCTTGGCTGCCGGCCGCTTTGACTCTCCCGGACGGAGCTACTGGCCGTGAGCCTTTGAGAGAGAACTTCCGGACGCCATGTTGTTGCTGCTCTGCCTCTGGCATGAAGGCTAGGTTTCAGTTGCAGTGGCTCCTCGGTTTTTTTTTGGTCTGCCCGGATCCAGTGTGAACCTCCCTGGCCTCAGTTGTTTGTGTTACAGGAAGGAATCAGTCTTAAACCCCACTCTTATTCTCCTCCCCATCTATTTACTTAAGTAAAAGATGAAACTTTCGAAGTCAGTGGTTCTCAAGCTTCCCAGTGCCACGACCCTTTAATACAGCTCCTCACGTTGTGGTGACCCCCATACAATTATTTTCGTTGCTACTTCATAACTGTAATGTTGCTACTGTTATGAATCGTAATGTAAGTATCTGATATGTGTGTTTTCCGATGGTCTTAGGCGACCCCTGTGAGAGGGTCATTTGACCCCCAAAGGGGTCGCGACCCACAGGTTGAGAACCGCTGTTCTAAGTGAACATGTTTTCTCAGAAGCAAGGATTAAGATGGAGGAGGTTGATTAAAATAAAAACAAAATGATTGATCTGGGCAAAAAGAAACAAGAAAAGAAAAATAAAAACAACCATTCATTAGTAGGTTCAATGAAAGTAAAATGTGAAACTCTTCACTAATTTTGGTTTTGGGTCCTGCTTCTGTAGAGGATCATGATGGATTCTGCTTTATTCACATTTCTGGGCCCCAGGGAGATAATCCCAGTTGTGAGAAGAAGGGCCTGCTGTGCAGCTATAAATACTTAATTGCATTGCCAATTGAGATTGCTCCTCTCTTGATATTCCAGTTCTTATTAAATTCAGAAAATTTTTCTGTGTGTGGGAAAAGTTGGTAAAGGGAATGAACACAGATCCAGACTCACTTGAAGTGTTCTGAGCTATAGCCCTTGCAACTCAAATTGTGGTCTGGGAACCAGCTGCACTAGGATCACCTGGGAGTTTCTTTATAAAAGAGAATCTCTGGTCCCACCTTGCACCTACTGAATCATAATCTGTGCATTTTAAGAAGATCTCCTTGTGATTTGTTAGTGTAGTAACCTTTGAGAAACACTGCTGTAGAGTGCTAGTGTTTATGTAATATAACATTTTGTCAACTCTCATCTGAGGCAAGTTTGTTTGCTCAAGGAACCAATCCTGGAATTGCAAATGAACTGGCCCCATAGCTTGCAATTCCAGCCCACAATGTCTAGTGTGGAAAATAAGACTGATACATAGAGTCTTCTAGAGACAGTGAGGGTTCTCATTTAATGAGCATGAAAATTCTAAATTGTTTTTTAAAATGTTTTCTGGGACAGACTGAAAAACGTCCTTAAATTCTGCTAGATGGACTGATGGGTTGAATTTTTCACCGTCTCATATTACATCTGTGGCATTATGCCCAAGTGACCCAAAGAGTCAAAGCCTGAACTTGGTTTTGTGTCATGAAGCAACAAGGGTAAGTAAAATTCCTCTTCTACGTGACTGCCTCTGGTGTCTTACTCCAATGGTCTTTCTCTCCTGCTGACCATTCCTGAAATACTTCTTGTCATTTCTCTGCTCCAAATGATGAATAGAAGTGCACTTTATTTTGAAGAATGGTAAGGTGAATTATTTGGACCAATCATTCTGCTGAAAACAACCAAAATTTGCTGACTAAAATTTAAAAACTGCTTTCTTAATAACATAATTAAAAAGAAAGCTGCTGCCCAGAGAGGTAGGCGAGCACAGAAGCACTTTTGCCCTGAGAGCATTTGCTAATCTGGGCAAATATGAATTTTCATTCTGATAAATTTGTGAGGAAGGAAGACACAAATTATAGTCCAGAGATTACAAATGGCGTGGTGGCCCCAAATAAGCTGGTGCCCATAAGAGGCACAGTGTTAGGGTAAGAGTGAACCAGAAGTAACCAAAATCTAAAGATTTTCATGCAGGTTTATACTAGCTCGAGTCTTATACTTAGTTTAAATACCTGAGACTAGTTATGCACCCAAGCACTTAGAAGAAGCAAACATGACCAAGAAGGTACCTTCATGCTAGACCTCAAATGGTTCCAAAAAGTAATGTTCATAGCAATGACTAGCTTTCAGTTAAAGATAGCAGGGCAAACAAGGAATCAAGACACCATGACTAGAGACCAAGAGAAGCAAAAGAGGTCAGAAAGAGACTTCAGATCCTAGAATTATCAGACAATATTTGGAAACATAGTATGTTTATATATTAAAAATTAAGAAACAGTATCCAGAATGTGGCACAGGGAAACAAAAATATGGAAAATACAGAAGTAAGGTTAAGAGATATAGAGAATAGACTGATAATATCTGATATACACTTGCTTTGATATTTCAAAGTGGGACGAAAAAGCAGGGGAAGAACCAATATTTTAAGAAATAATAACTGAATAATTTCCAGAATAATAAAAGATGCCAAATATCAGATTCAAGAAGTACAACAAATCCCAAGTAGCATAAATAAAAAAGACTTATGCCACCATACATCACAATGAAACTGCAGAAAATTAAAGGCAAAGAGGACATCTAAACACAGTAAGAAAGTAAAAAGGGTACAGTTAAACTGACAGCTGACTTCTCAAAAGTAACACTAAAAGCTGAAAGCCGTTGGAACATTTTTTTTTATGTATACTAAAGAAAATTACCATCAATGTAGAATTCTATAGTCTGTGCAACAATCTTTAAAAAAAAAAAAAAAGGAAGCTTATTCACAGCATAATTTCATTAAAGGAAATTCTAAAGCAGTAATTCTCAAATTTTCTGTTGTAAAGGTTTTTGACTTAGTATTTTTTAAAATTTCCAATCTGTCATGTATTAAACCTTTGGTTTATAACTTGCTCATCAAGTGAAGTACACTGATCATGCACTTGGATATTAAAGTAAGGTCCAATTGCTATATAGGTTTTAGATCCTCACTCTCTGCATCTATCTTGTGGTGGACTAGTAAATAACAGTTTGCAAACTGGCAACCCTTCTGTGGACCACACTTACAGTAGCAGAGCTTTAAAGAACGCACTTTAAGCAGAAGGAAAGCAATCCCATATGGGTCGTCTGAGATACGGAAAGAAAAAAGAGCCAAGAAAGTGACTGATCTTGTTGAGGACACACTAGTAAGGAATCTGAATGTCAAGTTTACATGGGGACACTTTCACATCTCCTTTTAAGTTAACTGTAATGGCTCTTTAAAGCAGTTTCACAACCCAGCATTTCCTATGTGGCAGCATAGAGTGAGAGAAAGAGAGAGAGAGAGAGAGAATTCCCCCCCTTTCTAAAAAATCAAATGCATTGTGTAATGATGCAGTATTTTAAGGATTATTACATTTTCCTGATGATATAGGTAATTGTAAAAAACTGCTTAAGAAGATTGCCTCAGAAAACACAACTAAAACAAATTTAAAACTCAACTGTATATTTTCTCTTCTGTAATCATGAATAGCAAGCTAAAACAAACTATGACTATAGTGACATAGGTCATGGGGTTGTCAGGTAGAGACCTACTTGGGACATGGCAGTATCAGGAGAATGTTTCTGTTTTGATTGCTTTAGTAAATAATAATGTCACAGTGTAAGAGAAACATTTATAACCCAAGTTTAGTAGTCTTCAAAATAATAATTTAAAAGTAAGATTCCTACTGCTGACTACTGAAGAGCTTATTCTACCAACTAAATCAGAAACTGGCATTCCCTTATTTTACATCTTTTATGAGTACATAAGAATACCAAAATTAAAAAAAAAGAACTGTGTATTTGGACCTCATCTTTTTCTTTCCTCTATACCAACTAATCAATTTATTTATTCCCTTTTATCCTCATACACCACTCTTAGTTCCCTATCCCCAACTGAATGTCATTCAATTGAATTTAATGTATATGAGGACTGTCTGTAAATTACCCAGCCATGCAATATGAAAATAGAGGCATTTATGGCTAGATATTTTCTGGACAGCCCTCGCATATAATCTTACAAAATATATCTTCTTACAAAATGTATGTCGTTTTTTGCACAGGGAATTTTATTTCATATGTGATATGTTTTTAAAATCTGGATGGCTCCCTATTTCAGAAACTCATTGATTCACAGAAGTTAAATTGATCTTTAGAGTCACATCCATCCTTCCTCTCAGTTTGGCTTTGCCCTTACATCATCCATGTGACAGACAGGCTAGCTGTCCAGGTTGGCTTACACACTCTGTGTATGGGAATCTCAGCCTTGTCAGGGGGCCAATTCCATGGTGAAGGTCAAGTCAAAGGAGAGGTCTCTTTCTTCTACTGGGCTAACATGTCGTCCATCTTATTAACTCTACACCAGGACACAGGGAAGCGTTGTGACACAGTGAAGGCCTCACCAGGTATTATTCTGCCATCTGGTTTCCTAGGCTGAGACTTGGGAGCTGGGTTTTCAAAGCCCTACTGCCTGACTTATCTTTATTAGCTTTGTTTCCCTCAGGTCAGTTCCCCATCCAGAAATCTTCCTCCACTCCTCAGTTTCTGCTGCACTGTAGTGTCATGTCTATCCTGGCCCCTCACACACCCATCTCTCTTTTTCATGTCTCCCCAGTGCAACCTGCCGCTAGAATCTGGTGCTGCTGGTTCTTGCCATCACGACTTTGTTCACGCTGCTTTTTCCTCCTGACACCTTTTCCTCTGTCTCCTCCAAGACCCAGGGCAAATTCCACTTCCTCTACACAGTACCAGAATCTGAGGAAGGATCAAAGTCCATTGTGAAGAGCAGCTGAGGAAAACATAGTCCCAATATAAGAAGCCTAATGCAATACGTACCCATGACTGTTCCTTGTTGCAAGGAACAGATAGCAACTTTAGTTAATTTAAGCTATAAAGTGATTTAATATAAAACTATCCAGTAGCTCATAGCGTATATGATCAAAACTCGAGAACAAGGTTTGGCAAATTGAATGGAAGGCAGAGAGCGGGAAACAGAGCCAAGCATACCACAGGGTTCTCTCGTTGTATGGTCCCATCCCCATCGGCAGGTACTCAGCAGCACTGCTGGCTCTCAGGTGAGGCCAGCGCACTGCTCTCCTGCCGCCAGAGATACTTTTTGAATTCTTGGCCTGTCTTTGACTCACTTTTTCAAAGTTCCACCTCCAACCAAGAGCATCTGATTCCCAGACCAGGGTCCTGGACCTGCACCCCATTTGCCAGGAAGTGGGGAGAGGGAATAAATGGCCTTGAAACATTCTTAGTTGGAAGTGATGCCCCACCTCCCACCCAACCTCCCAGGATTGGGAGGTCAGGACTCTAGATAAGCCAGAAACAAAACATTCACTACAAATTGTTAGAAAATGAACTAATTCTTTTTGAACTAGGTTCACATTTTCCAGCCCAATAATGGAATACACATTTTGGAAAACTTGTGAAACAATCTCAATCAGGATTTGTGGACATAGAGGGAAAGGCAATCTCTGTAGGTTGTTGAAAACATCTTAATTCCCTCAAAAAGGAAATTAAACTATTATTAAGATTTGATGATTAATAAACCAATAGCCACAGATGTGTAAGAATACGGACTGTGGTTCATGCTTCTCTTGTGTTTATTGACACCAGATCACAGTAAAGCACATGAGGGACATCAGTAACACAGAAGCATCCATTGCAAAGATGGTTTCTTTCAGCAAGTTTACTTTTCCAGTTTGACCCACATGAACACTTATTGTCGTTTTGGACCTTTTGCATGATCTTATCCAGAATCCTAGGTAGTTAAGACCCACTTGGCCTTTCTAGTCAGGTCAAGTCTCAAGGCCATCTTATACAGCAGCAGTCCCCAACATTTTTGGCACCAGGGACTGGTTTTGTGGAAGACAATTCTTCCATGGACCAGGGGCAGGGAGGAGGTCAGAGGCACAAGCTGTGTTCACAATAGGGTTCACACTCCTATGAGAATCTAATCCCACTGGTGATCTGACAGGAGGTGGAGCTCAGGCGGTAACGTGAGCGATGGGGAATGGCTGTAAATACAGATGAAGCTTCACTCACAAATCCGCTCCTCACCTCCTGCTGTGCAGCCTGGTTCCTAACAGGCCATGGACTGGAACTTGTTTGTGGTCCTGGGGTTGGGGACCCCTGCTGTGCACTACTCTCAAGAGTACACCCAGAAATACCACGTGCTGCCATTCACAGAGTCAGGTGCTATTAAAGCCAGAGATGCTCAGAGTCATCTTGGTCAGACAGCCAGGGGCCAGCCCAATGAGCTATTGTTGGAGAGTTTAGGAGGGGACGAGACCCTGAAACTAGGTCTTTCCACTGCAGTGAGGCAGGCTCAGGGGACCCCATTGTCAGCCGGAAGAGTGGAGGAGGAGTGAAAACGGCTGGCACAGGGTCATCAGGGTACAGCTACAGAGAACAGGTGGCCTCCAGCCAGCGGTCAGCATAAGTCTCAACAGCGGGAAGGAGTAAGATGCCACAGACCGTGCAGGGTGCCTAACCAGCACCCGATCTCCCCTCATCCCTGGTAACAGCTCCCCAACCCTATTTGGTTACGAGTCAGGAGTGGGCAGAGGAAATGTAAATGAAAGTCCCTGAATGGGATTTCTGGGAGCCCTTCTATAGCGGCTTGTCCCTTCCTTTCTTCTTCTTAGTTAGAACACGGACATAATGGCTGGAGTTTCTGGAGCCATCTTAGAAAGCTGATGATCCCAGAATCATCCTAAAGCCAAACAGAACGATAGAAGAAGTTTGAGTTCTCTGTGACTCTGAAAGCACCACAGCAGCCCTGGACTGCTTACTGTGAGTGAGCAAACCTTTAATCTCTTATGCTGTGTATTTGTGTCTTCGTTAGCTCAACAATCCTCATCCTTCCTACGGACAAAAGGGACTGGAGGGACAATAGAAATTCAGAAGCCCACGCAGGGGAGCAGTTGCACGTATCAGAGAAGGGCAGAAAGAAACCAGCACCCTGCATGCAGTGAGGGGCTTCCCTGCCAGGTTCCCAGGGGACTCGGAGGCCAGTCGTGTTGCTCAAATGGAACTTAGTGTACAGAGCTAGACAACATCCAATTATGAGAATACATATACACAATCAGGACTGAGCTCCAGAAACAAGTAAAAGAAGTTATCAGAACCAGATGTGGCCCAAGGCCAAAGCTGCAGGAGTAGCAAAAGGAATTTGTTGCCAAGTTCTTAAACCCTTCCTATATGGAGCCAGGACTGCCCTGGAGACCAGGGTGAGCATCAGCATGAGGTGGGAGGCTGACCAGACGCACTGTTTTAAATGGGGCAGAAAACAACAGTACTGTCCCATTTCAAATGTTGACACCTTGAATGTAGCCCAGTGACACTAGGCTGGCCATAGGTCCCGTGTGAAATAGGACAGTACCATTGTTTTCTGTCCCATTTAAAATAGTACATCTGATCAGCCAGCATGAGGGCCCCTGCTGTTGGGGGACCCTTGGAGGAATCTCCATCTGTGAATCTTGTCTTCTTCTTGTACATGACTCTCCTGAGGACCAGACCCCCTGAATGTAGCTTAATGTTTTCCCAGTATTTGAATTAAGATGCTTGAGCTGCACGTAATACTACACCCTATTAAAATAGCTTTAGTGTGAAGGGCACATATTTTTCCAACCTAACAAGAGACCTAAAGATAGTTGTTTCAGGTTTAGTTAATTCCGCAGGACAGTAAGTCACCAGGGACTTCAATCTGCTGTGCTCATCTCACTGACTCTCCACTTTGGCCCCGTCCCTGTGCCCCAAAATGGCTACCACAGTTCACAGCATCATATCTGATGACAGTAAAGCTTTTCTGAGATTTCCCTTGTGTTATATTGGCCAGAATTAGGTCATATGACCTGGCCGCAGGATAGAATGCCAAAGTAAATATTTGGCTTTTTTTTTTTAGTCTTTTGTGAGAAGTAGCTTCTGCCAGCAGAGAAGGGGGTGGGAAATGGATGTGAGTAGCCAAGCAATACTATTGCCATGGAGACAGCAGGCACTGCTCTAGAGAGAAGGAACAGCTATAATTTGAGGCCCTAGAGACCTGAATCATTAGAATTTATCAAAATGCTTAACAAAGGTGAGATAGAAGGAATCTGTTGATCTCCTTTTCCTGATCTTGAAGGCATTACCAGCCATGAGGTACTGCGCTGTCATGGGCCAAGGCGTGGCTATGTCGTCTTGGCACTTAGAAGTGACTTCAGGTGTTGCGAGTCACTGAAAGAAATCTTCCATCATCCCTGTCACACTCCCATCTCCACAAAATCACTGTAAGTAGTGTGCTGCTCTAGATAGGACGACCAGACGTACTGTTTTAAACAAGACAGAAAACAATGAGATTATACCATTCCAAATGGTACGTATGGTCAAACTACTACCACTTTGAATTCAACCCAGTGAAACTAGGCTGACCACATGTACCATTTAAAATAGGACAGTGTCATTTTATTCTGTGCTGTTTTAAACAGTATGTCTGGTCAGCCTAGCTGTAGAGCATTCTGACCATACCACCCCCAGAAGTCCCTCCTACATAGAAGTTCGGGAGTCTCTTATATAGCAATTGAACAAATTACTCTCACTTTATATTTGAATTGCACACAAAGTAATAAAAATACAGGAAATGGTTGAAGCTACTCTATTCAGACTTAAGTGTCCCAGAGGTACGCTAGTCCATGTTTCTCTGAGTCCCTGGTTGTTCAAATGTTTTTTTAGATAGATGAACCCCTCGATACCATTGCAATAAACTCCTTTTCAGATGATCAGCAGAGCTGCTGTTGCTTGCAATCAAAGAAACTTGGATGTCACAGATGGAATACCACCTGCTCGCAGGGGAACAGAGAGAAGACACAACTCCCATTTTTTAAAAACACAACTCTAATTCTATCCACTAAGATTTTTAAATGCCAACTGGTGAACTACTTTCATGTTATTCAGGTTGCATTTTAAACACTAAAATCAGCCTATCAAAGTGAGAAACAAAGGAGCTACTTGAGGTCTTGCACTAATAGACACCCTCACCTCGACCTACATTGATATCTGATTTCTTAGAGAACAGATATGAACCCCATCTTGCAGCTCACTATATCTGTGTGCTAGAAAATTGTCTGGCAAACAATGCATGAACCCCCTTCTGTGTCTAACATAAAAGAACACATTAATTTCATCAGGGCATTCAGAGCTGGGATTATTTGCCTGCTTCTCTCACCTCCCCCTAGAGATTTAGCCAAAGAATGTCTCTCAGTTGTGAAAAACAAAGTGGAAAGCAATTACTATTAGGAATATTAAACTTTAATCTTAGCTTTTCAAAAGACACTAAAGTTGTTTCTCCAAAGAGATCTTCAATCAGGTATTTGTTCTTTAATACAAAAGAAACCAAGGATGCCTCTGGTACAGAGGGATTATGAGATCACGTCCATAATAGAGAGCCAGTTTTACTGAGGTAACAATATTTCATTAACCTATATCAAACTAATGCACCATTACAATGATCTGATCATTAGGATAGTGGTTCATTCAGACTAATAGCCCACAAATTATCAGCCTCTAAAACAAAGCTGAGTTTGGTTATAGTCACGGAAAGCACCATCAGGGCCACGTCACAGACCTGGGGAGGAAATCTCACATTTGCAATTACAAATCAATGCCTCAGCACCCTGTGAGGAAAATCTGGGAAGACACTTGTGTATTATGACAAGCTCATTGTGAGAAATGGCCTGATTGTCATTTGGGCACTGTGCTATTCTCCCGACATCTGCACAGTATATTATCATACTATAGCCACTCAACCCAATGTTCAATTAAAAGAGGGTTTCTTAGCAACCAAAACAATATCATTATGCAGCCAGAAGGAAAGCATCAGATTAGCAGAAAATCCAGATTCCAATTTCTGAACGAGGACTTCCTGCCAGACACATGCTCTGCCCTTGACACAAACAGGTCTCCAAGGCCAACAATCTATAGGCTTTCCTGCCTGGCCACAGAACGGCTGGCCCTCCATGGTGGATGAGTGCCAAGGGGAGCCCAGAGGCACTGTCCCAGAGGACCTGCAGTACACTCATTGTCACAGAGCAACCTGAGGGCCCAGATTGTCCCAACACAATCTCAAGCCTCCTTGTACTTTCTCTGATTCTGGAGCCACCTCCCTCTTGAGCTCCTTGATACCATTTTAGTGGGTATAACATGATATCCTCAGAGCTCTGCTCTTTCTACAAGTTGAATCCCATCCCTGGTGAGCTGGCAGCTGCCCTTATCCTGAGGGGACTTCTCTGGCACTAAATTTGGGAATGACCCTGTCGTGGAGGAGGGACATAGCCAACTGGGGTTCTTCTGCACGAGGACCCATGGAGGTTCTGGGTGGACTCTGAGTACAGATAAAGGTGGGAAAGGAGTCCTTGTTTCCCTCCTTCCACCTACCACTTTTGTCTGTGGTTGGGGTTTGCTCCTGGAGACACTTGTCCCGGTATTTTTCCCTGAACCCCAACTTTGGTAAGACATCCCTCTCATATGCTTTCAGAACAACCTGTACTTATTTTGTTATTTCTTGCTGTGGCAGCATCAACCACATTTCTGTATATTGAAAATGCATAATCTCTGCTTTATGGACCTAATTTGTCTCAGTCACTGTTATCTCCTCCGTGTAACACAATGTCCAGCAGGAAAAACAAAGTGAAAAAAATTTCAATTCACTTCACACACAGCACAGTGAAACTGTTGTAGAGACACAATGGGGTCCTTGCCCTCTTAGAGCATGCAGTCTAGGAGAGAAGAGGCTGTGGCTCCGTGTGCAGGCGGGGACTGAGGCAGCACGGTGAGACACCGTGATGCTGTGACCAGGGAGGAATGGGTTGGCGGAGACATTCAGTTGCTTTTGGCACAACTGCACAAGAAACTCACAAAGCCTCCACAGAAAAACATAGTGTGCTCCTCTTTTCCCTCCAGAGCAGTCCTACAAATATTGATTGTTTACATTTTCATGTCTTACACTTTATGTCTCTCTCCCTAGGATGCTTTTGAAAACTGTAACTCAAACTGGATAATCAAATGAGTTGGCAGGGTGTAGAACAGTGAAGGCACCTCTGGCACCTCTGGTTCTCTGGTTCTTTTCTCCTGATCCACCTCCCTCATCCGTTGTGTTGGACTCATCCTTGGGCTAATGCAAAAGGGTTGCAACATTTCCAGGCATTATATCAGACATGTGTAATGGTTGTATTGCAGCCCCCCAAATTCATCTGTTGAAGTCCTAACCCACAGTATCCCAGAATGTGACAATATTTGGAGATTGGATCTTTAGAGAGGTAATTAAGGCAAAACAAGGTCATTGAGGTTGGCTCTAATCAGACTAATGTCCTTATAAGAAAACCAGATTGGGACAAAGACCAGGTAAAGATATGGAGAGAACACCGTCACCTACAAGCCAAGGAGACAGGCCCCAAAAGAAATCAACTCTGCCAATACCTTGAACTTACTCATAGACTTCTGGCCTCCAGAATTGTAAGATGATAAGTGTTTGTTGTGTAAACCACTCAGTCTGGTACTTTCTTATGGCCATCCTAGTAGACTAGTACACATAGCTATGTCCACAAACACAAAGGGCACCCTCCTTCTGCCCCCAAAAGACTTAGCTTCATGTTTCATTGGTCAGAATCAAGTCTCAGAACTCTGCCTGGTCAACCTGGCAAGATGAATGAAATTGCCATGACCTGATTAAACTCCTCATCTGAGATAGAATGGATGCTGAGAATGGATCCATGGTAACTGCACAGCCCCAGGAAAAACAATTTACTCTCTGCTTCTCTGTCCTTTGCCACTCAGGCCCAGGAGAGAGCAGGATAAGAAGACTCCAAATGTGAAAAATGGACCATAGTATTATTTATTGTGGCTGATTTAAGAACTTTTAAGTTCTTAAAGTATATAGGTCTATTTGATATTTGTAGCAACCAATAATGGTTTACCTTTTGAAATCATTCTTATTTGTAAAACAAAATGCAGCCTCTACCAAAAAAAAAAATCACTCAATATTTGTCCTTTGAGATCACGTATCAAAATATTATTTGTCGTCTGTTAAGGGCAGTGCACAGTGCCTCACATGCAGTTGGTACTGAGTAGTTGAATGAGATTGCTGGTTATTTTAAGAACCTTCATTTTATAAAAAAAAAAGAGAGAAGGAATTAAACTTGGGCAATGTTTGGGAACCAACAGATTAAAACATCAGATTTTACTCCTCAACAATGACTATATCCAAGTGTTGGTTGGATTTCCCTGTTTTCTTTACACACATGTTGTGCATTTTAGCTTGCCCTGCCCACAGTACCCACTGAGGGGAAGTCCTCAAGCAACCACATGTTAAGTAACACAGCCCCTCTCCGCAGCCATACCATATTGAATTATTAATTGACAATCAACTCACAGGCAAGCTGACGTCTCTGTTGGTCAATGATGTTTACCTCAAAAAATATGGGATGTGCTAAGCAGATTCTTTACGTGAGAAATCTGAATTGTATTATGTTAGTAACAAAAACTGTATCTGAAAGGGTGCAAAGATCATGCTCCCAGAACAGCAGGAATTCTCTATATTTATTGAAATTATAAAGAGAGATGGGACGTAGAGTCGGGGTCATGGCAAGCCAAGTTCTGAAGAAGCCGGAAGTAAAAACTACAGAGCAGGTAGCCAATATGGCGGCTCCACTCTGAAGTCAGCTCACAAGGACTCACGAAATGCTGCTGCCCTTGCTGCTCAGACGATTGAGGAAATCTTCAGGGCTTTCCTTCAGGGCAGTGCGTTCTGTTTGCCCCAATGCGTCATGATTTTTCTTTGATAGTGGATTTACTCTGACTTCAGAGTTATTTAGGCCATCTTATGCACGTAGTTTGCAAATCAACGAGCTAAAGAAAATGGATAAGTCTGTCCAGGGGGCTTGTTTTCAGATCTGTAGATTAGGAGTTTGGGTAAGGGTCACTGAGCTCTTTTCAAGTGCTAACTAACATTCTGTCGTGGTGATTTTCCGACAATTCCTTCTCTTTCTCACTGCATCTAGACATGAAGAAATGCAGGAAAATTTTCCAAGAGGATGAGACCCCTAAAAAGGCAAATTTGGGGAAACTTGACAAAAGACATAAAATGTAGAGATCACAGCTACTCCCACTGGCAGAATCAGCCCATTTTGTCCCTTGGCTTTCCTGGCCCCACCGGAGATTCTGGTCTTGACCTGTCATTGCAGGATGCCCTTCTCCAGTGTTCTGGTTCTCTCTGAGGTGAGGGAAGGTCAGGATTACTTTCCCCAGCAACTCCACAAGGGTTGTGAGACCATTATACCAAATCATAAAAGGATACCTCACCATGGGGATGTGTGATTGCAAACATCACCTTTCAATTTTCTCATTTCCTCCGTTAGCGTGTTTTCCGTAAGCCTCATCCCTGGAGATCCATGGGCACAAAGACAAAAGTGAAAATAGAACCAAAACTCCTCAGAAAAAAGAAGCCAGGGAACTGTGGAGAGATATCAAAAAAAGTGATCTGGGTTACTCTGGGCAGTTGTGGACAGAGAAAATAGAACACTGTTCCTGCTTCAAAGCTTGGAAAACTCACCCCCAGTTATTTTGCAAATAAGACCACATTTTTCTGGACAGACACGTCTGGCATTGCAGTGTTTTCTTCTTAATTTTCGGTGTTGGCTGGTCCCACATTTTGGGTCCAAGGCTGAAGTTGAAGGTGGGGATTAGATATAATCATCTCCCTTGTTTTGGAGGGATATTGTGGAGCACACGTGGGCTCTTTCAATCACCACATTTTCAAATGCAGATAGAAAGTGTCAGTTAAAATTGGGTTAAAAAGGTTTCTGAAGTAAAGGCTGGTCAAAGGGAAATAGCAGGAGTCCTTTATTTGCCTGTCTGCCTGCCAAACCACTGGAGTGTGATGATGCAGTCAGAATCAGGACAAAGCAAGGTGGGTGGCTGGCCAGCTTAAAGGGGAAAATGTATGCAAGGCGGGCTTTGGGACATGATGTGAGCTGTTTTCGGTAATCCGCCTCAATGACAAACGCATACATTGGGGAAGGATTTGAGTCCTGCAAGGTAGCTACAATTGAAACCCCTCCTGAGGAAAAGAGATAAAGGAGCCGTGTCTGTAGTTCACTAGCTTTCTATGAAGAGCTGTTTAACAAAGGCCCCAGCCTGGGCTCCACACTGTGGGATGGCATGTCCTCCAGGGGGCTCAGCATGGCTTCCTGCAAGCCACCAAGTCTGCTCTTGCTCTAAGTATGCTCACACTGACCTGAGAGGAAAGCAGGTGACTGGGTGGCCAGGCAAAGGGGGATGGGCAGGGACTCCTGTGACCGACTCTTCCAGTCACTCAGCTCTCAGAATCTCAGGTTCCTTCAGGTTCAGTGGCAGACAAAAAAATTTATGTATTTTACAAGGATGTAGAAGAACTAGAACTCCCCTACACTGCTGGTGGGATATAAAATTGTACTTCAGAAACAACTTGGCAGTTTCTTAAAAGGTTAAACACCCACCTACCATAAGATGCAGTCATTTCACTCCTAGGTATTTACTCAAAAGAAAATAAAGCTATTTCCATGCAAAGACTTGTACAAGAGTGTTCACAGCAATTTTATTTGTAACAGTCAAAACTTGGAAAGATCCCAAATGTCCATCAACAGCTGAATAGGCAAATTATGGTATATCCATACAATGAAATAGTAAGTACTCTGACAAAAAGGAGTGAACCATCAATACATACAATGTGGAAGAATCTCAGATTAATTATGCTGAGAGGAAAAAACTAGGCCAAAAAATAAAAAAGGAGACATATTATGTAATTTCACTTATATAAAATTCTAAAGAATGTAGACTAATCTATAGTGACAGAAAGTATATCAGTGCCTTGGGATGAGAAAGCTTAGCATTACTAGTAGTGTGTCTATTATCTTTATAGTGATGGTGCTTTCACAGGTGTACTCACATGATAAAACTTATCAATGATATCCTTTCAATATGTGCAGTGTAGTGAATATCAATTATGCCTCAGCAAAGCTGTTTTTAAAACATATAAGTCTTTCAAAGTCTTCCTAGACCACCTCCTGTTTATCCTTGAAGATTCAACTTAAACCTTGACTACTTTCTCTAGGAAGGTTTCTTGACTGCCACTCCTTCCCTCCCCTACACATACAGTCTGTTTAGTCCTACTCTCTGCTCACCATTCCTCTATAATAACATGTGTTCTGGTGTTTTATAAAGATTGATTGGCTTGTGTGGTCTTGAAGAACAGGGCTCCATCTTTCATATTTGTGTCCTTGGCACCTGCCATGGTACCAAGAACATATATGCTCCATAAGTGTTTGTTGACAGAATGAATGCATTTAAAATATTTACTCTGCATCTTCTAAAACACTAGATACTAAAGTAAAGACATAATATACATTTAACATTCAGTAAAGGATGGATGGATGGATGGATGGATGGATGGATGGATGGATGGATAGGTGGATATCCACCAGGCTGACCACACCTGAGCCTGCAACATCTGTGACTATACTTCTCCTTGACCTGGAATTAGAGTTTGAAATCTCCCCTTGGACCCTTCTTAATAGCCACAGTGCTCCCAAGCCAGCAGCTCAGACCCTGTGATTTCTTGATTTCGAGCATCACCGGATCCAGACCACTCCAGAGCCATGGTTCAACCTCTGTGTGACAGTAGAAATTTGTCCAGGCCTTTTCAAATCAATACTTTACTTTGAAAATATTCTACTTTGCATGGTGCTGAGTGGGGGGAAATGGAATAAATTATTCCAGTCTGATGCCTTCCCTTCTTTTTAATAAACCCCAATCTCTCAAATTATAATTAAAAGGAAAATACTAGAGCACAAACAGCATTATAACATTGAGTTTCTGTATTTGGTGGAATTTCCACTGCAAATCCACATCAATAGGCAATTTAACAATAGGAGAAATCTCAATGGGAGTTCAACAGATGAAATTAACACAACACACAGTCTGGACTAAAATATTTCTTTGCCGAGGTAATTGCTTGCGGCCACCCTTGTGTAAAAACCCCCATCAGATTACAGGATTTGTTGCATGTAAATTGAAGACTAAATGATTGGTAGCACCCTTCAGCTCTGCAATGTTGGAAATGAGGTTTTTAATAGGAAATTAGATTAGTAATATTTTAGTCAACAAAAATGCAGACAAATTCTGCATAAGGAGGAATTTTATTCATGCAAAGAGACTTTTAGAATCAAGAGGGAACGCTTGTTAAAATTTGTGAATGGTTATTCAGAACGCAGTTTCTTTACACTTCAACTGGCCAAAGTCTAGGGCAGAAAAAATGATTTTCTTCACACCTTTATCACAAAATTCCACCACAAGTCATGTCCTAGATAATGACACAATAATCCCTTCCTCCACAGCAATTTACAGTTTGTGTATAACCTGTAAGCTTAAATCAGTTGCAGGAAAAGGATACACCCTAATGCATGGGTGTGACCTCAGAATTCAGTATGTGGTCTCTGGAAGGCTAGGGGTGAGGGACACAAGATGAAAGGCCGGAAGGGGAAGGCAGGTGCAACCTTGGTGTCTGGCCTCCTTGCTCTAGCAAATGGACGTAGCTGGGGTCTAGGAAGCAGGGCTAAGCCGGCAGCACCTGTTGTTCCAGGCCTCGAGCAAAGGGAATTTGATCCCTGGATCTCATGCTCATCCCAGGAAAATCTTGGGAATCTGGTACAGAGCATGGGAGTCCCACTGAGTAGGAGAGAACCAGGGCAGAGAAAATGGTACCTAAGGACCACTTAGAGAGGGCCCCCCAGTGGAGTGCCATGTTACAGTGGAGTTTCATTTTTAGAGACAATATCTAGGATTTCTTGGGTAAATCTATATTTTGAGGGGTGTGAAAACCGTGCAATTAGAGAACTCTCTTTATGAAAAGAATAGTTGTCCTACTGGGCAGGGTAATACGCTGCTGGGCACAAGTTCTTGGAAGGAACCTTGCAAGGAAGGGACCCTGCAACGTAAGCTTCATAAGCCACCCAGTGAATCCATCTCTGTTCATAAGACTATTGATGAGACTGTGCCCTTTGCCTGGGGAGAAAACTGCCAAGAGACAGGTGATGTGGAGGGTGTGATCCCTCCACAAGGAACATAAATCGGCTAGGGGTAGCCGTCCCACCCCCTCCATCAGAAGTAGGGAACAGATGGTGCATGCACTGCGACTGGCCCGCAGAAAGCTGTGACACTGTCTCCAACGTGGCCGTGCAGAGAGCTGCACGGATAGCAGGACAGCAGCAAACTAGGTAGAAGCACGGGCTTTTCACAGAGGTGTGTTTGGTCCCCTCTTGCTTTCATTGTACCACTCTCTGGTGATTGTTCTGCCCGTGTCCAAGGCTGACATGCCTGAAAGAGACTGAGAAGGGCCTAGGGGGACAGCTTATGAGGAGAAACTTCAGCAACGAGAGCTGGTGACTAGACCACGTGAGCCACTTTACCCAGCTAGTTTTCAGATTGTCCAGTTCAGCATCTAATTTTGTCAGAGTTGAGACCACTGACTCTAGGGAGAGTCACACTGCCTAGGACTGAACTCCGGCCCTACCACTCCCTATCTGTGTGAACTTGGACGAATAAAAAACCTCTCTGTGCATGGTTTTCCCATCTGTAAAATGGGTACTATTATAACATGTATTTCACAGGGTTGTTGTGCATTGATGTACTTAAAGCACTTGAAACAGTGGAATAATGAATATTAGCTATTATTATTGGGTGCTCCTTTTAAATGATAATTACACAGACTGATATATCTCAAATGTGGTGTACCTTAGCAACAACTGCAACAGTTTTTTTTTTCTGACAACCCTTATTAAAGTAAACTTTGTATTCTAATATAATGTACATATAGGAAAGTACACACATCAATACATTTCCATGAAATAATCTATCATCTGGACCAAAATAGAATATTGCTGCGTATGACATGTTTTTATAAATGCAGATTCCCTAGCCTCTTTCTAGAATTTTTGATAGTGGGGAATTGTCTTAGAATTCCCACCTTCCTTAACATAAGCACCTACTGGGGACCAGGGATGGATAAGAGAGGCCCCACAGACATATGGGTCAGCATATCATTCAGGGAGTGTTTTTTTAATTGTCTAATTCAATTGAAGTGAATAATGTTTGAGGTATCTAATGATGGGTCAGATTTCAGTGATAGGGGAGACCACATTTGAAAAGAGTTCAATGTAATTTAAATGTTGCTCTATAATGAATTCCTCCCTCCAAATATGTGTTGTCTTACAATTTCCGTGAGTTGGGAATCTAGGTAAGTCTTAGTTGGGGTTTATTTCAGGGTCACTCACAAGGCTGCCATCATGATGTCAGCAGAGGCTGTGCTACCTATCATCTGAGAGCAAACCTGGGGAAGGACCTGCTCACTCAGTCCAGCATTCAAGTCCTCAAGTGCTGGACTGAGACTGACGAGGCCCTCAGTTCCTTGTCATGTGGATCGCTTGTGTGATCAAAAATTGCAGTGAAGGTTTAAGTTTTTAAAAATGTGTTATAGTAAAAGACATTGTCATTAATTCTCACTTCAAACACTTATCCCATCCTTCTGGCCACTTTCTGAAGCAGTTCTGGAAGTCCTCTTTCATGAGTGTCTTTAGTTGCGCCATCATGGCTGCCTCCATGTCCTGAATCAATTCAAAACATTTACTTTTCATGGTCATTTTTGACTTTGAGGAAGGCTGACCAGATGTACCATTTTAAATGGGACAGAAAACAATGGTCCTGTCCCGTTTCAAATGGTACACATGGTCAGCCTTCTGACACCTTGAATGTAGCCCAGTGAGTCTCGGCTGACCATAGGTACCGTTTGAGATGGGACAGGACCGTTGTTTTCTGTCCTGTTTCAAGTGGCATGTCTGGTCAGCCTACTTGAGGAAGAGCCAGAAGTCACACGGTATCAAATCCAGTGAACAAGGAGGATGAGGACACACTGTAATATTATTATTTGTCACAAATTGCCATACCAGATGCAATGTGTGACATGGAGCATTGTTATGCTGGAGGATAAAACCATCTGCCCATTTCTCAGGTCATTTTCTACACACATCATTTCTTAAACACACTAATAAGCCCTGACGTGTACGATGTGTCCTCATCCACCTTATTCACTGCATCTAGCTCTGTGCAACTTCTGGCTCTTATGCAAAGTCAAAGTGACCATGAGAGGCAAACGATCAATTCAGGACATCGAGGCAGCCACAACAGTGCAAAACTGAGGACACTCACGCAAGACTTCCAGAACTGCTTCAGAAAGTAGCAAGAATGATAGAATGTGTGTTTGAAGCAAGGGGGAGAATTTTGAGGAAGATTAATGGTGCTGTGTCTTTTACTGTAATAAATTTTTTCTATTTAAACATTCACCATATTTTTTTTATCGCACCTCATATATGGCAGCCTACCATCTCAGAGGAGACGTGGGAGGTGAATCAGAGAGAGAGAGAGAGAGAGAGAGCCAGCAAGGAAATCACAGTCTATCAGAACTTCAGAATGAAAGAAATATTCCTTCACTTTTGCTGCAATTTATTCACCACAACCAGGTTACTATTTGCAACCTGCAGACACAAGGTGGAGAGGGGGCACACAGGAAGTGGATACCAGAAGATGAGGATTGCAGTAAGCTATTGTAGAAGCATCCTAGAACAGATTTCGTTCCTAAGGTGAACACTTCTCCTTTGTAAACTGTATCTCAGGAGAAGAGGGAGTCCTACTGCTTGGGGGGCTGCTCCAGTGCCAGCATTCCCTCTCACAGTCCTGCCCTCACAGCACTCCACACAGCCTGACGATGGACAGAGTGCAGGCTGGGTTTGGAAGTCGGGCTGCCAGGCATGAAATATATGCTGGGCAAGCTGCTTAACCTCTCTCAGTGAGTCTTCTACTGAGCTAGGAAGACAAGGTACGCCTTGCAGGACTGTGAGGAATAAATGAGCTGGCATTAGGGTGACCAGATGTCCCTTTTTAAATGGGACAGAAAACAACAGGACTGTCCCATTTCAAATGGTACATGTGGTCGGCCCAGTCTCCCTGGGCTAAATTCAAGGTGTCACTAGGCTGACCATATGTCCCATTTGAAACAAGACAGTACTGTTGTTTTCTGTCCCACTTAAAATGATGCGTCTGGTCAGCCTAGTTGGCATCATAATACCTGATCAATTACTAGCACTCAATCATTTTGTTTCCCTTACCCCGTGTTTGAGGTCTTATATGTGTTGTCTTTCTGACAGAAAGCACTGTCATCGTGCCATCTCCCCATCAGCCCCTTAGGCTTTGTGTTGTGGTTCCCCTCTCTGCTCTCCTCCTAAGCTTAGAACCCACACCATTTCCTAACCTGTTGCACGTACCTCAAGTTTTGGAGTTCAATCAGTGTAGCACTTTAATAGATAAGGTCTTCTATTTTTGGCTTAATTGCTTCTTAATTCTTTCATATTGGAAATGACATCTCCTAAACTGTTGGCTGTTTGAAATGAGGAGCTGTGCCCAATATATTTTCTTATTTTAAATATCTAGCCTAGTGTTCAACCCATAGTATCTGCTCAATACTTGCTAAATTGATTTGAACTAGTTCTTACCTCTCAATCAGAATGAAATTGATTCTCTCATGTTGCCTTGCTGCACTGCTGTTAGGCAGGGAATTACAGGATTGACACACTGGCAGGTTCCCTAAGGTTCTGGGCTTGCTTTAAATTAATCAAGAAGTCACGAACACTTCAGGGAAGCCACCATGAGGAAAGCACCATGGAGGGTACAAAGAAACATGAAGTACAGTCTTTGCACCCAGGTCACTGACAGACCAGTGATACCAATAAGATATGACCACACAAAACATTACCAATCATGAAAAACACAAACATGAGAGGGGCTCAATGGGTAGAATGTACAATCAAAGAGCTCTATGTGGAGAGAAATCACCAAGCTAGAGTGGCCAGGGAGAGTTCCATAGGAAGGAGCTAGAAATTGAATCAGACTTTGAAGAGTGAGTAAGACTCAGGCTGATGATGAAGGGAGCAAGGAGGGAGACCTTTCAGTCCAGAGTAATGTCAGGGACCCCAGAATCACACGGGAATGCAGGATATGGTTTGATAAGGAGGAAAAGTTTAGAATGGGACATAATGGAGAAAAGGCTCGAAATGTATTCTGGGAAAGCCTTCAAACCAAACTAAGAAGGTTGGGCATTTTGTCCTAGACCATCAGGCTCTATGAGCTGCAGAATGAGTTGAGAATGTTGGCTCTGAGGAAGGTTGGTCTGGCTGCAGGGTACAACCCAAAATGGAAACTCCAAGTGCAGATGGCACTAAACATTCTGCAGTCACCCCAGACCCCAGGACAGCCTGGTTCTGACCACCAGGGACTATTCAGGGTTAGAGTGGCTGTGTTCTTCAGTCCTTATCTGTCCATATGCACTGGACATGCCTCACTCAAATCGAGCATGGCTTCTACATGCTGTTTTCAAGACCTTTCTTATTGCAAAAGAAATGAAACAAATACAAAAGAAAGGAGTCATCTGAGAGTTCTTGCAACATCTCTGCAAGTTGGTACTGGACAAATTTTCTCCTACCTGAACCATATCCTCACTGAGCTGCAGAATCAGGAAAATTAAAGACTGAGTAGACTTCACAGGATTTTTAGTGTGTTCCCACAGACAGTTCTCAATTGTTCCCCACAGTATGGCATTAAATTACTCTAAAACACAACAACATCCCAAGATTGCAGATAATCTTCATAATCTATAGAACTTAAGGAGAATAATAAGCTTCAAAAACAAATTATGATTTTGAAGTTATTTAAGCAAACTACTGTAGAAAGTTGTTGGGCAATTCCCTCAGAAACATAGCAATCCCAAAAAAGGAGTCAAAGTAAATATCCTGACTGCCTTCCCTTGGTCCTCAGGGAGCAGTGGTCATTGGCAGTCAGTTGTCAGTGGGCTGGCAAGGTGATCAGGCTCTTCTGGGAACAAGGGTGGTGGTGTCTGCTCATGGAGTAAAAGTGGAACCAATAATACTGGGGAGATTGTTGAGTACAGGGTCTCGGCCTGGGTGCTGAGCTCTGAGCATGTGATGGATTGAAGACCAAAGCTCCCAGCAGTCAGTTTACATAAAAGGCTTCTGCTGGAGGAGAAGAGGGCATAGGAAAGCAGGACCAGTGGATGGGGGATGTGGAACCCAGGATATAGTTTTCAGAACATCCCTCTAAACTATCTTTGGAGCCTCATGGACAGAAGGGACAGCTGGGAAGAACTGAAGGAGATGCTTTCACAGAGGAATCTGTGAAGAAGAGGGAGGAGGAAGAGGAAGGAGGGGGAAAAGTGGGGAGAGGAGTAGGAATAGGAGGGGGAGGGGGAAGGGAAGGAGGGGAAGGGGGAGGAAGAGAGGAGGAGGAGGAGAAGGAGAAGAGGAGGAGGAGGAGGAATAGGAGGGGGAGGAGGAGAGGGAGGAAGTAGAGGAAGAACTACTAAAAGTTTGGGGGCACTTATTTTGTTTTAAACATGGAACTAAGCAGTTGCAATATCAATTAATCTTTTGAACAACTCTATGAGGTAGGTACTATTATTGTCCCCATTTCCCACACAAGGCACTGAAGCTTGGACAGGTTCAAATCCAAGATTACCCAGTTTAGAAGTGACAGATGTAGAATTCAAACCCGAGTCAGCTGACTTAAGCTCGTGCTCCCTGACATTGCACTAAACTGTGCACAAGCATGGCTGGGAACAGTACTATCCAGAACAGGGGGCAATGGGAGGGACACAGTGAGCTCCAGTGTGGCTCTGAGGGCTCTAGGAAGCCAGGACCTGGGTGCAGGCATCGGGGAATTCACGGCAGGCACCAGCAGCAGAGGCAGTGGCTCCTTGGGCCACAGAGAGGAGCAAGGCAGGTCACCGTGAAGACCAGGAAAGAATTGATGGTCCCAGAGATATTGGGCCTGGGTGTCTTCAACATGAGGATGGCAGTGGGCGAGGCTGTGCAGGAAGGGGACAGACAGAGTGAGAGAAGAGAAGGGGGCACAGGACAGATCCTAAAGGAATCCAACACTTCAGGGATGAACAAAGGGATCTCAAAATCAAAACCAAGAAGGAGGGCGTCAATACACCACCAACTCAATTTAATTAGAACATGTTAAATTTCCTTAGGGATAACTCCCAAATAAAGTCACTCAAGAATCTAGAAGTATTTGTCTTTTTAAAATTTTCTACTTCAAACTCATACCAACAACTCTTGCTTTCTCTTTCTCTCTGTTTACAGAAACACTCCATTTGCTTTAAGTTAAAACAGAAAACTTAGGAAGACATTACTACAAAAAATTTTAATTCCTTTTAACAAAGTTTCATGCAAAGCATTCACTCAAACATTTATTGAGTGCCTACTATAAGAAAAAAAAACAAAACAGTAGGAGCCAGGTTAATTTCATGGTCAATTATTTTCACGAAGTTAACCTATCAGAAGTGATGGATGTGGTGTCCCTGGTGGCATCTGGGGACAGCAGAGTATGATCCAAGCCTGGAGTACATTTGGAAAGATGCAGCTGAGCTGTTGGGTCAAACCAATGAATAGGGGGACACGAACCAGCAGATAAGAACCTGCTTAGGGTAGAAATACAACCAAAGCCAGAAATAAGCCTAAAACACAATACTGGGATTAAACAAATCCTTGAGGTTAACTGGGTGAAAAGATCAATATGGAGATTCAAGCATCAGAATTCTGCCTTCGAGTTAGCCCGAGATCAGGGATGCAGGGGGCACTAATGGGGTATTGTAGGGCCCCCATTATTTTTAAAACAATGGGCCAAAGTCTCTTCCGGATTTAAATGGACCTGAGTCCAGCAGCATGTAGATGAATCACTTCGTAAGGTGTTGCAATACCTCTTTGGGACTCTTGCCTTCAGATTCACCAAATTAGGATTTAATATGTGTGTCCCTAAAACTTGTGGGGGGGGGGGAGTTTCTAGCTGATGGTCTCATTTTCATAGGAAAAACCTCAAACTTTGCAAAAAAACTTTATAAAGAAGATGGGCAAAGAGAAGATGATTTTAGACTGATGATTAAGTCAGTCTAAAGGATACAGCATCTGAAAGAAAAAAAGAACAATAATGGATCTATTAAAGTTATACTATGGCAACAATGAGAATGTGCCCTCTGGCACCAGATACTCCTTAATGTAGAGATTGCTTTAATGTAGGCTATTAACCATGCCCACCACCTTAGGCCTTTGTTCGCCATTGTAAGAAAACTTTTAATCAGAGAGGGAGCAGCATTTCCTACCCTTCAACAGTGATCAATACTCCCACCTGTGCCAGGAGGCCCTCGGCCAGAGCCAGCATTTATGCCAGTCTCTCCAACACTCGAAAGGAAAATTGGCACCCCTGAGCAGAGCATGAATCTTTGATGGTCTCCTGATGGCCAACATTATTAAATAGTAATCACGAAGCTCTCGACGCCTCAGCTTCTTGTCATCTCTGGATTCAAAGGGTTGCATACGTGCCAGGCATCCTCTCCTTGTCCCATCTCTCCTGTCCTCTCAAGGATGAGCTAGAAAACTGACATCCCAAATTCCAGTACGTTAATGAGTTCTCTGCATCTCTGGCTCACCCTCAATCTGAGCGCTTGTGAGAAATAGTCACCTTGTTGACACATTCTAGAAAAGTTGTGACTTGGGCCATAAGTGGGAGAAGAGGGATCCTGGGGTGGGTTCTACCCTGCAGAGAACCTCCGTCTTGTGCAGGAAGCCGGGCTGCCCACCCACCAGCACAGTCCCACCCTCCATCCTGGAGATCCAACAGCAGCTACATAGACAGCTCTTATTTCTGGTATTTGTAAAAGCTGAGCTTTTCACCAATTCTTTTTCTAATTAAACTTTCAAATCTTTCGATAAAGGTCAGTCAGAAAAGATCAGGCCAAGAGTTTATCATTGTAGAACTTGTACTTGTTCTAGCTACTGAATCAATGATTAAGAAAAGAGACAAAGGCGATATAAGGCTTTTGTTTCCAAACCAACCTGAGGGGTTAGAAAATTTCTCAGGCTTTTCTTTATTGCACCCAGCTTTTTTAATAAAAAAAAGGAAAGGAAAAATATCTCCCAAACTTCTCTCACGCTCGTTCAGTGGCAGGTATAATAGTTTATCACTTTCTGTAGTTTAAGTCACTGGTCAATACAAACAAATTCCCCCTGAGCAAGTGGATTTGCAAGACGAAGTGCACCGATGCCAGCACCACCACCAAATGGCCTGAGCAGGTAATTTGTTAAATCTCAAGATAAACCAAGGTGCCCTCCAAGAAACCCAGTTGCATTTCTTTGGGTTTCTGCAATTATTGATACTGTATGGCCTCCCATCTTTAAGCTAAACGTCCTATTTATTCTACCTGCATATGTTGTACACTTAATTTTCCTGGAATACTGCTCTTACTCTCTCTCTCCCTTGCTTGCTCCTCAGGCTGGCTTCCTCAGACATACTCAGATCAATCTACTGGGGCAGGTTGACCTGATGTACTGTTTTAAATGGGACAGAAAACAACGGTATGTCCCGTTTCAAAGGGGACATCTGGTCAGCCTCCTGTCACCTTGAATGTAGCCCAGTGAGACTAGGCTGATCAGACGTACCATTCGAAATAGGACAGTACTGTTGTTTTCTGTCCTGTTTAAGATGGGACACGAGGAAGCCCTGGGAATGCCCCGCAACAACAATCAAAAGCGAGCCCAGTGTTCTGGTGTGAAGGTCATGCTTCCCAGGCCTTTGTCCCTTCAATGAGAGCCAAAAGGGGCCCCCAGCTTAGAGTATGATGTAGCTCTCCCAGACGTCTTTACCTCGTTAACACAAGTTAAGAGAGCCATAGACACTCCCTCCTCCCTCCAACCTATATCATGGCCTTGCCACCCATTATTTCTGTTCACGGCAGTCACCACAAGAAGCCCCAGGTTCTAGGGCACCCCTCATCCCTGACACTCAACCCCTATAAAGCACTGTGCATCCTCTATTTGTTCTCAATTCTGGCCGTTCGCTACTTAGAACTCCTGCCCAGTGCTTCAGGGCTCCACCGCCCAATTTATGACACCAAATCCTCCATCTTCTCAGCCTCACCCCAAACCCAGCCCTCTGAGGACATGGCTTCCCTACAGCCCGTGTACCTGGTAGCTGTCTGCCTCCCACGTTCCCCGTGGAGCTGGGCCTAGAGCTAGGGTAGGCATCTTCCTTTGTCCTATTATAGCTCTAGGCCCTTCTTCTCGAACTTATAAACTCTCCTCATCTTTGAATCTCATGCCAGAGGCGGTCCCCCACCACGATCATCTTATTATCGATCTCATCACATCACTCCTCATTTCTCAAGGATTTCTGTCCTGGTTCACTGTCACTTCACCAGTACTGCTCCTGTCATCATGTACGGTGATCGCAGTAGTCATGACGATGATGTGCTTGCTTCTCTGTTCCTGAAATGCCTACCTTCCAATTATCTTTCATGTACCCTAACCGCTCCCTCTAGGACCTGCCATAACCAATAACGTCAGCCCTTTTGTAATCGCAGTTTTTACATGGCTTATCCAGTCTTTGCACAAACGAAGCCTCAACCAGGCCTTCCGTGACCAGACTATTTAATGCTGCAACCAGCCCCCATCCTCCACGTATACTCATGCTGTCCTCACCCTGCCTATTCCCAGCAAAACATCACGCTCCAGCCCCAGCACACACTCCAACATAGTGTGATGAGGGCAGGGCATTGTAGCTGCTGTGTTCGTTAACATATCTCAAGCTCCTCAAGCAGTGCATGCCCCAGCCAACAGACAGGGGGTGAATGAATGAGATGAATGAATGCTCAAGAACCCACCATTTCCCCCAGTTCCTCGAGGTCTAAATTCTCTGCAGCTGGGTCCGCCCTCCTCGGCCCGTGGGGTCTGCCTGCACACAGCCACTCCCACAGATTGTTAGGCTCTACTTCTGCACGTTCTTCATAGGGTGGGTTCCTCCCTCTTCTCCCTTTCCCAATGCCACTCTTTTGGGAAGACACAAGCTAAAATCCCACCTCCTCCCCAAGTCATCCTGGGGCTCCTGGACCCAGGCAGCCTTCCCTGCTCTGACCTGAGAGGTGCTCCCACAGCATCCAGCACTCCTGAGCACCCCAGCCACTCAGTAAACACCGGCTGACTGAGTGCTGTCATCACAAGTGACACAGTATCCCAAGCAGCGAGTAAAAGGGCTAGGGGTAATTAAAAAGTTTAAAGTATTCTGTTTTAAAATAGACTTTTTATTTTAATGGAGACACAGATAAATAAGTAAATACATATCCTAGTACAATCCCTTAGCAATAACTCTTCATTGTGGTGATATTTCTTCCCTTTGGTATGTACTTGTGTACGTACAAGTGTGTGTACGATCTATCATCTATCATCTATCTACCTATTGATACACACACATATGCAGTCAGTCAAGATGTGGGCACAATTTGATATCCCATTTGTCTTCCTTGAACATCATATTGTGATTATATATTTCCATGTTGATGAAATGTATTCATAAACATTAATTTTCATAACTGATATGCTAGTACATTGATACTTTAATTTACTTAGCCATTCCCTTATTTTTGGATGTGTAAGTCCAATTTTTTAAATAAACAATGATGTGTGTTTTTTTTTAAACAGCTTTGGGTATAAATCTGTCTACTTTTTGGGTTGTTTCATTAGCTAGATTTTAGGAAACAAAATTTCAGTGTCATAGAGTGTGAAGTTTCTAGGTTTTTGATAACATTGTTAAATTCTCGTTAGGTTTTCAGAATCCTTCAAGTCACGCCTCCCAACCTTTAACTGTACCCCATCTCGATTATGTCCTCTCTTCCTGTTTTTCTCTCACAACAACTTAGTTTTGAGAGTACTTGTCACAGTTTAGCGACGACACCCACAGGCACACGTCAGCGATATTGCAGGGTCAGTTCCAGACCACTGTGTAAAGCAAATATCACAGTGAAGTGAGTCACAACATTTTTGGCTTCTCAGTACATAGAAAAGTTATGTTTACACTATCCTGCAGTCTATTAAGTGTGTAATAGCATTATGTCTAAAAAACAATGCACATATCTTAATTAAAATATACCGTAGTGCTAAAAAATGCTAGCCTTCAGTGAGTTGTAATCTTTTTGCTGGTGGAGGGTCTTGCTTCAGTGTTGGTGTTGCTGACTGATCAGGATGATGGTCATTGAAGGTTGGGGTGGCTGTGATCATTTCTTAAAACAAGACAACAATGAAGTTGGTTGCATCGATTGACTCTTCTTTTCACGAACGATTTCTTTGTACCATGCTATGCTGTTTGATAGTATTTTACTCACAATGTTACAGTTCCTTCAAAACTGTACTCACCCTTTTGAACCCTGCCACTGCCTTACTTTCAGCACTTGGCTGACTGTTTGGCATGGGAGGCCTAGCCTTCAGCCTAGCTCGGCTTTCAACCCAACCTTCTCACTGAGCTTAATCATTTCTAAGTGGAGGCATGCGACTCTTCCTTCCACTTGAATTGCTAGAGGTTATTGTAGGGTTGTTAATTGGCCTAATTTCCACATTGTTAAGTCTCAGAGAATAGGGAGGCCCAAGGAGAGAGAGGCTCCTCTCTTCTTCAGCCACATTGACCTGACAAAACACTGAGCCTGGACTCCTTCCTGTCCTTTGAATAGATCAGGCACACGGCCACCTCTGATGGGGAATGGTGGGTTGGTGGAGCAGTCAGAGCACACTCAACATTTATTTATTAAGTTTGCCTTCTTATATGGATTTAGTTTGTGGTGCCCCAAAACAATGACAAGAGTAATATCAAAGATCACTGACACAGATCACCATAACAAATAAAGTAATATTGAGAAAGCTTGAATTATTGCTAGAATGACCACAATGTGACACAGAGACACAAAGTGAGCAAATGCTGTTGAAATTATAGTAGACTTGCTGGACATAGGGTTATTACAAACCTTCAATTTGTAAAAAAAGAAAGAAAAAAAAGCCAAGAAATGCAGTATTTACAAAGCACAAAAAAACAAAGCACAATAAAGCAATTATTATGTATTAGTATGTTTATTTAATTAATATTTCCTTTTGCATGTGGCTATAATTTTTAGATGACCATCAGTGTGTCTAGTTCACTACTGAATGTATAATAACAACACATTGTGTGGTGTATATTAGCCTCTGGATGAGAGAATGAATGAATGAATGAATGAATGAATGAAATATGTCTATGGTCAAGATACAGTCACACATGGCTTTGTGAATTTGGGCTGCTGGGATGCGGGAAGTCCTAGCAGCTTGCCCCTAGGCGACAGGCCCATCATGCTCCTCATAAGACTGCTTCTCAGCACCTGAGAAAGAAAGCAATATTAGAACTGAATTTCGACTTCCCCCTCGGAGACCACAGAACTTTCTTGTGCTCTGCATCCCTTTTTACTTCAGACCTCAGAAGAAGCCCACGACCTCTAGGTCCCCCTTGTTCTGTGGTCTGACATCCCCAAAGGACTTCCTCTCCCCCACTCACCTCTTGCTCAAAGTGGCACCCACAGCATTCCCAGAGGTGGCTGTTTTCCACTCGTACAGGGCATATTTCAGTCTTGGAAATGAGATAGGTGTCTCTCTTACTCCCTACTGGTTCTCCCAGGGCATTACTCCTCCCTTCTCCCTTCCCCTTTCACTCCTTTGAAGCCATTAATTAGCAATAATGCCTTATTTCACTCTTAGGTGTGGTCTTCTATAGATTATCATTCTAGGAAGATTTCGGCACTTAAATCACCATCTCACAACCGTGTTGTTTTTGTTGATTTCAATTCCCATGAAGAAGATCGTCCTAACATACTGGTCTCTCTGTTCCTTGACTGCTCACCTGCTTTGATCTTGCCTTCTGTCTCACATCAACCCTCTCTCTTCTCACGTGGTCACACCTAGCAATATTCCCCCATAATCTTTATTTAGAGCACCCCACTCATTGACCCCTCCAACTCCAACCATTCTTTGACCCCAATTCATTGACCAACATTGTTTTGTGTCATTACCTGAGTCTCGTTCCCACTGTTCTTCTTGTTCACGTTTGATCACTATCATAATAAACTCTCTTGCGCCTCTCTCCTTCAGCCACATTCACCTGACAAAACACTCAGCCTGAACTCCTTAGAGTTTCCTGAATAGCCCAGGCACACCGCCGCCTCAGGGCTAGCTCTTCCGTCAAAGAGCCAGATGGTGCCCTCCGTTCCTTCAGATCTCTGCTCAACTGTGATGTCTGTCTTCTCTGCCAGAAATAGCAGTTCCCCACGCCTTTTCATTTTCTAGCTCCTAAACCTACCTTATCTTCTTCATGCCAAGTACCACCCTCTGACTGTTATGTAGTGACTCCCCATTAGAATAAGACTGTGTTATTCACTGGAGTGATCTCAGCATCTAGTACAGCACTTGTCTTAGGGCAGGAGCTTTGAAGAATGAATGAATGAATAGAAGATAATTATTTTTCCTAAACAGACTCTACATTTTACAGTCTACATTTCAGATTATATAAAGTGGCAAACTTCTTTAAAAATCAATAATGGCCTTACAATTACCTTGAACAAATCACACAAACAGGATATCTGTGATTTTCAATTAATCCAGAGGGAAACCTAAAAGGACTGAAGATAGGCAGCAGAGGATACCAGCATAGTCCATGAAGTAACCAATCAGAAATTAGTAATCCCTGATGAGCCATCCCCTAATGAATGGTGAGAACATTTCCTGGCTTACTGGAAAGAGAGCTGGAGCCAAGGGAAGTGCCTCGTTCAGCTGGATTAGTTATTGGAAACTCGTTTCCTTCAGCCAGCCAGTTCTTGCAGACACTGAGTCTGTGAGGGCCTTTGTCTCTTCTCTGGGGGCACAAGGTCAGAGGAGAGGGGCCTGGCGCATCAGCTCCTGGCTCCTGCCTCACAACCCCGCAGTCCACTTACAGGAGCAAGGAGGAGATGGCCTCCACCTGCAGAGGGTGGGCACGACCCTCACAGCAGGGCAGCAGGCTTCCAACCCCAGGCACCTCCCAGGAGAGGCTGCCTGTTCCTGGTGAGCTGCCCAAACTCTGCCCACAGCTCTGAGACATGCTCAGGGCTGCCAGCATTTCTTCCCTGAGATACGGTTACCCGGTGTGATTAGGATCTTGAGTCAAACAAGTCACTCGTTGCAATGGGACTGTCTCAGAGCTGAGAGTTCCTTTCTATATATAATTAATATTACCTCTTTGAAGATAAATTTTATCTATCCGACTCTGTAAATGGATCATTTCCCCTTGGCTATTACCACGTTGTCTCCTTACCAAAAATAAAATAAATACAAAGAAAAATGAGAGGTAAAGAAAAATATCCTCACTAAAAATGATGTACAGTTTTATTCCTAATGTGGAAAGCTTTTGAATGTTTTCCATGCGTGTTCAGCTTGAAACCCGCTGCAAATGTTACAACATTTTATAACGGGCTTTCTGCATCTGCACTGAAAACACTTGATGATTTAATGCAAGTTGTTATGGCTTCCCAGTCCCCCAGTGATCTTTGGTATTAGCATTTACAGTCTCCTCTGCCTCTGCCTCAGACACTCAGCTGTTGGGATTGGCTTGGGTTGTGGCCACTCTGTGTTCACTGCATCCTACTTGCCTCATGTTCTAGATCCTACTGATTATATATATATTTTAAAAAAATGTTATTGTCTTCAATCACATATGACTCTTATCTCAACATGAAAACCTGGCTTAGAAATGAATACCTTCTGGTCTGAAAGGTTTAAATAGTGAAGCAAAAGATCGAAAGCATGGAACAGTGGTTACCAACCAGGGATGCAGCGGGTCTGCAAATCCACACTGAAGCCTTGCATTGTCCAGTTCAATAGGCATTTTTAATTTACAACACATGGAGCCTAAAGTGTGAATGAACCATTATATTCATACCATATGATGGATATGGTATATATAATATATAATGTATAAATACATGACTTTCTATGTTTATATATTTTGTATGTAAATAGTATGTGATTAATAAAATTATTTTCAAGTCCTTACAACTTTCATAACTCTTTATACATCATATTGCATTTATTTTCCCAATCAATAAATTACCACCAAGTAAGAAATTTAAAATTGTTATAAATGAAAAACTTTTCTTTTGATAAAATAACCACAGGGGACAATGGGTTTTCCACTCAGGACAAAGGGTTTTGTGTTCTGATTGGGCTGCTCATCAATTGGCAAGTCACAAATTCTGGGAGTTTCCTCACGTGTAAAATTGGACTACCATTTCTCCAACCTGCTTCACAGGGTTTAGGGATTCAAAAAAAAGAAAAGAAAAGAAAAAAAACCAAGATGAGAATATTGTGCCAATTACAAAGCGCTCCATGAATAAATCAGCCAGGGCAGCTTGTGCATTGTGATTGTAGGTTTTGTGGAAAAGCTTTGGTTGCCCTCACCAGAGGGAGAGATTCTTGGGCTCAGATGGGAGGCAAGCCAAGCAGATAAAATTAAGGAAAGTTTGGAAATGTTGTGGCAAGTCAGGGCATGTGCAGGGCACATTCCCTTTGCGTCTTCACAAGACAAGTTCAAAGGTTTGCATTATTCCAAAATACCCCACATTCATTGGCGAGCCCTAATCTGACTGGTCCCTGGGTGACTGCGCTGATGTTTTCACCCATCTCATCCTAACATAAACAACTGTGATAAGTATGTTGCTGGTGACAACTAGAGCTGAATAAAAGCAAGTCAGATATTAACCTCAACCTGAAACCAGATTATTAGCCAAGGTCACGACTGGTTTAGAAATGTGTGTTGCTTTCCTTCCTGTCACTTGCCAGCAATATATGGCACTCTTCCCCCTTGTAGTTTGCAGTCAGCTGGGCCCTGAGCCATGTGAGACTGTTTTTAATGGCAAAATCTTCAAAGTTGTACTTAAAATATTTGCATCATAAAACCCCTTGTGGAAGCCAAACTGCAGTTTGAGGAGGAGCCTCACAGCAAGCAGCAAACTCGCCTGGGAGATTCAAGGCTCCTGCCACCAGCCCCACCTTACAGCAGCTGATTCTCCGAGGCTGGTGACATCCCAGGAAGGTCAGATCATCGTGAGATACCCGCAGCGTCTGCGGACAAACTCCAATTGGCTTTTGTAAGCCAACAGCAGTGTGAGGTGACTCAGCAGTTAGCTGAGCAATTCAGAAAAGTGTGTTTTTCACACATTTAATTGGTCCTGTGAGCAAATAAGTGCTCAAGATGAGAGATGAGTCACTGTTCAGCCCCATGGTGGAAGGACATCTTATTTCCTTGCATTTGTCTCCTGTGTCCAGTATGGAATAGATCCAGCTGATGCAGGAGAAGCTAGTGCACATATAACTTGCTTTAAAAAATGAGAAATGAGGAAAAAAATGATTATTTAAATCTGAACTCAGTGGGGTGGGGGGATCTTGTGAGGAAAGGCCATTTCCTCCTTAGCAAAGGATGTTTGATTCATAGGACCCATAACGGAATCCTGTAAAAATGAAATTCTCTACTATAGGCTTTAACCTGAAGAATCTGCATTTACAGATAAAGAACACCTGTTGGTGTTTACTTGGTGTTTACTGAATGGGGTATGAAAGCTGGGGGGAAAGGGGAGGAGGGGAGACCAACGCTGACTGGGAAGAGGATCAGTTTTGGAGGGACACACCCAATTAATGGAAAGTAAGTTCCTTCTATGTGCAGTGCAGTGACAATCTCCCATTTCCCCCCACGAGATCTAAAGTAAAATGTCCGTTTCTTGTTTCAGAAATAAAGTGTATGCTCGGATTTACAACCTTCATCATTAAAAAAAAATGTCAATTTAATCCAACCAGCTTTGCACTCTAATCATTACTCAGAGCTGAAGGTGGTTTTCCACGAAAGGATCTCCATCACTCTCACTTTCTGACCTGTGACCACTCTTATTAGCTGCCTTATTAAGATACCCTGTCTCTGAAGTAAGAAATGAAGATTATCTCCTTACCTGACATGTCATCATCAGAGTAATTTCTATGGAAGGAAAAAAAAAAGAACTGACTATTAAATAGACATTTAAATTTATGGCACACGACGCTCTCCAGAGAAGGACATCCACGGTGGACTACACTTACAGGTATTTGAACTTTTGACTTACTCTTCCACGACTAACCAAGTTAGAAACAAAGTATCTATTTCATCTTAGGTTGCTTTTAACTGGGGGCAAGACCTGGGTTTTAAGGACTCATAGGATGAAATGAAGAACATAGTAAACCAGAGATACATAGATGCATACAGAATTATAGAAATATGTTACATGTGCTTGTTTTATATATAAAGATATGAACATGTTCTCGCTAATAAAAATGAGTGAAGGAAGGGGAGCTGTCCAGAAGATGACCACCATATCTGGGTAACTCATAAGCGAGGACATGGACAGAGAAGCCCCAGCCACCCCCACTCTCTCTCCTTGGCTTTGTTTCCAGACTGGTGGTGGCAGGCGATCACCATGCACACTGCTGACAAAGCGGTCAACTCAGTTTGCCCATTCTCTGCCCTTTTGTATAACAGGTTTCCAGTAAAACAAGTTTCTCCCACTCAAAGAAGCAGAAGATTCATTCGATTTATTGTCTCTAATGTGATATATTTAGCTTCCTTAACAGAAAACCCGAGTGGCCCAGGTCTCCACTCCTTCCTCTTCGTGGGAAAGCTGGGGCAATTGTCGGGGCTTTGACCACTGAGTGGTCTGTAGTCCAACTGACCACAGGGAGAGGCAGTGGGTGGTGGTGCTGAAATTACATTTATCAATAAATGTTATATAATATTAGTTTTGTAATTTATACTTATACATAAATATAAATTTATACAGCTACATATAGTCTTAATGGAGTAAGAGTGGTGATAATGTAATAGGGGGATCATCTTTTCTGAGGGACAATTGAGTTAAATTGACTTCCATCCTCATTTGAGTGTGGCCTTGGGGTTGCTGCCTGTCCCCTTAGTGACGTGGGATGTCTCCTCGTGCGTGTGGGCAGAACACAGTCAATGTGCAGACCATGCTCAGCTTGGCTCTTCCCGTGGACACTCTCTTCCAGTGATCCGTGCAAGTCTTTGTGAAGTGTTTTGGAGCCAGAAGTCTGTTCATTTAGACAAGATTGCTCTATGGAGCATATTTTCTCATTTCTATGCTGAGCCTTATCTATTCCTACTTCTCAGTATGGCTCAAATTGTCAGTTTTAATCTACAGATCTCTGTGATTTGGGTCCCCACAATATTCAATATTACCTCTCCTGCTCTACTTCTCACTGTCAGTTGAGATAAATAACCTTTGAATTTTGGCATTCGCAGTGGGCCTCCTGGTCAGTGAGAAAATTAACAAATCTGTCCATCTTCCTTTCCTACCTTCCCACACCTTGCATGCATGTTAAGAACCAAAGACATGGCATTTCCTTGGCTTGCTATACACCTCTCATTAGGAGTCCTGAGGTGATAGAATTTGGATTTAGTGACATGATGAGGGCTGCTATGGCAACCAGCTGATGCCAGGCACTCCGCACGGAGGGCAGTTTCGACAGGTCTTTGCGAAGCTTGCCTTTTGGATAGGGACCACACTTCTATCTGTGCACAAGACATACCTTCAATGTATTGCCCTTCATGCCCTCAACGTGCCGTACAAATGTGTATGAGTGTCCATCTGAAAGAATTAGCAAAACCTTATTTTATAATTTGGGAAATAAGACCCAGGTTAGTATCGGAAGTGGATTAGCATTTGGACAATTCTCTGGGCTTGCCATAGACAAGGTTAGATCTCAATCAAAATATTTGGCTTACTGAAATGATCCAAAGGGGTCAAAGGGCAAAACTACAAATATTTACATGGTTTTCTGCTCATTTTTCTTTTGTTCAGTGCCAGCATACTGGCTCCTTCCATTCCGAATTCCTCAGGCTCCTCCTGGCAGCCTGGGCTTTCTAGCAGGCTCATGAAGCAGGTCCTGCCCTCTTTCCCGCCCCCTCTCTCTGCGGGTGTTCAAATAAGCAATCAATCACCCATTTTCGTGTCTGCACACAGACAGATATGGGGCAACTTGCAACTTTTATTAAATATGAAAAGAAAAGACCCACTTCTGCTAATAAACTTTAAAAAAAAACTGAGTGAGGACAGTTTCCACAGGAATACTACAGATACCACAAACACCAGGAAGAAATATGCCTTTTATTAGAAGTCTCATATGTACAGAAAAAAGCTGTTTCTCATAGCTCTGAGAAGGCTATGAGAAAGAGCCACTGTCATTCAAGGTCACCACGCTTATACTTGGTAATACCATTGAAACAGCGCTACACATTATAAACAAATAGAACCATTACAGAGAAATGCAAAAGAGACATAGGTACGTGTATGGACACTTCACATATTTTCTAAAAACAAGTGGACACAAAAATACAATGTGTCAGTAAAAAAAAAATAGGCATATCAATACATGTCTTTTTTTTTTTTCTTTTCTTTTTGTTAATACATGGTATGCTGAGCTTTCATCTCAAGCTTTTCTCACATCGGGATTTGCAGGCACTTCAGCAACCCAGCCATGGTTTACAATACGTGATGTTGAGACCCACAGATGAAAACATGGGAGCAACCAGGGTCCTCGTGACCTACATGCACATTCAAATATTGACACAAGAGCAATCTTTTGTTAACCACTGTTTAGGGACACCAGAATGTTCTCTTTGTGATGTGTAGTGGTTTTTCTCATATTTGTCTTTTCTGTTTCATGGCAGAATTATTTAGTAGCATGGATGACATCATCAGGCAGAGATACAGCATGTGGATACACTAGACACACATCAATTCCAACCGATTTTCAAAACGGTAGAAAGCAGATGAGGTTTTAGAATCTCAGAACGACTGTCACACTTCTTTGTCCCACTCTATGCCCTTCCTGCCAACCTGTCAGTCAAAAGCTAATAAAAATAATGATTGGGATGTACTGGGCCAGAAGCTCTTTCTGGGAGCATTCATTTCTTAGTACCACCTCCCACATCATGACATGCACAGGCCCAGTCCTTCCCCACCAGGGGTCCCATCTCCCATGTCCCTTACGCAGGGCTGTGGTGACTCAACACATGTGTTAGGAACATGACTGAACAAGTGGAATCAGAGACGATCACTTTATTGGTAATGTTGAGTTATAAGGCAGTTACAAAAGGACCCCCAGGAAAACCAGACAGTGTTAGAATATGGCTTTGCTTCTTCATAGCATGAAGGAAATTTCCTGTTACAAGGAACTGAGAACGAAAGGGAAAACCATACCCATTATAAAGTAACCATAAATGACTGTGCTGTGAAGTACCAGAAAGCCCCAATTCCTGGCATATGCCACCCCCTTTCATCCATCGGACATTGAGATGTCGCCTCACATCTCATAAAACTTAAAGGGAAAAAAAAGAGGAATCAACATTACCTTAGCTTCAAGGTAATTTGTCACCACTGTAATTTGTACAGGGCTGTAACACAAGGCCATGAACAACATCTCACGAGTTGGGCCAGGAATTGGTCCTCCAGAGAGATGCAGAGCATATGAATGCTTCGAGCAGATGATTGTCAGGTGGTGGGAAATCCTTCCATGAAATACACTTGAGACATACTGGCAAAGACATTAAGGCCTTCCATTGCTTTGCCCATACTGCTTAAAGGCACTGATACCAACAACAGAAATATTCCACGGTACCCTCGAGGTTTTTCAAAAAACTCCCCAAATGCAAGTCTTCGTAGGAAAATGTCCTTTATTGCATGACACGAAGCATCCGCTCTTCTCCTGCTCAGGAATAGAAGGGCCTCCCTTTCTCAGGAGTCTGGAGTCTGTTCAGCCGAGCGACCTGAGAAGGGGAAGGGGGCACGTCCTGCCGGAAGGGCCCCTTGGGGGGAGGGTACCCGGGGTCCTGGACTTTCTTGTATGAGTCATAGTTGGTGAGGCCCTCAGGCGGGGGAGGCTGCTTCTTCATCTGCTGCTCTTTCCGTCTCTGTTCTTGGCGGAGGAGCTCCTGGGTCTCCAGCATCACCCTGGCGTTAAAGCCGTGCCCACCTAAGTAGCCATTTCTGGAACCTTGGTAGCTGGAGTACCTGGGGTTCTCCTTGGCACTCTGGAAGCCTTCCCCAGGTGAGTAGTTCTGCTCCCACGAATCCTGGGAGACGGAGCTGGCGTTCTTCCTGCTTTGCCTAGAAAGCAAAGTCCAAAGGTCAGTGTGAGGGTTGGGAGAAGCGGAGAGAGGAAAAGAGGAGAGGGGTGAGCAGGGAAGGGGTGAGGGGGAAGATGCACGTCAGTATTTCAGGAGCTCTCACTCGGGTGCCATTCTCTGTGATGGAAGTAGAGGATGAAAACATGACTGCCTTCAGCAGGTTCAAGCCTTAGACAAATGAACAAACAAGGGCTAAGCAGGAGGGGGAACGAACAGACCCAACTCTTTAGAAACAGGGTCCTCCTTCTGTGTCTGGGTAGGTACTGTCTGCTCTGCTTAGGGTAACATAGGTCTCCTGTAATTTAAACATGGGCAAGATGCTGTATCGAGGATTCAAGATTTATCAGCTTCTACCCCAGCAATAATTGCTCACTTTAGAACATTACAACTCAATTCTAAAAAAGCAAAACAAATATTTTACACAGTTGCCACTGTAATGCCAGAGATGCTAGCTGATAGGAACTACATGTAATGGATTACAGGAGGAGTTCAGTTATGAAAGATTTAAGTCTAGACTCCGTTATGATTAAAAATGCAACAGGCAGTCCTCAAAGGCCCGGCTTTTGAGTTGTATGTGTCAGCAGCTCAGAATACCTGCTCATCAAGACTGCAGAACCTGGAAGTCATAGAGTAAGCGCTATTTTTCTGCACAGAGCACCCGCACCAAAGGCCAGGATAACCTACTAAACTCACTTTGGTCACCACACGATAGGGGAATAAATTAGGGTCATATAGAAATTTCAAATTCTTATCACTTGTGCAATAAAGTTGCACATCATTTTCAGGACACGTTATTGTTTTGAAACATCTTTAATTTACTATCAAGTCTCTAGATGGTTATATGAACTTACAGTGACATTGGCTCTGATCAAGTAAAACAATTTTATGCCAGAAAAGAAGACATGCCCTAATTTTTATCCTTGAAAATGGAAGAGATGGAGAGAGAACTGAGTAATAAAACAAAATATATTGCTCCATTTATCAATAAGAAAATCATCTGGTGACAGTATGTGTTGCTCAGCCTTTCGCATCAGCACACACAACAGAACAGAACATTCAAAAGGACTCCTGCAGAGGAAGAACGGGGTCTAGGCAGTCACTGGGTCTCCCTCAGGAATAAAGCAATTTGCATTTTTGAACATTTGCAAGTGCCATTGATATGGTTTGGGATGAAATCTGCCCATTTTCCATATGGCCTAAAATGCAGTCAGGGATATTTTCAATAAGGCAAATGTACTGATGTCCAGCATCATCTCTGGATATGACCATGATTAATTAGGCAGTCTACAGTGTATATCTCTCCGGTTCTCTTTTAATGGGAATCGGAGCATTTCTATAATCAGCCCAGGCAAGAATCCTTACACTTGATGGAATAGTTTATTTGCTTAAAGCACTGATTATCTTCACTTAAAAAGTCATAAATTAATCTGCCCAGAGACAGGAATGATGGAAAGTGCCAGCATGATCCCAGGGATTTGACATTAATCATGAAACTTTAATTAAAACAACGAACTTGTTACTGATGTTACAGAGGCAAAAGTGGGATTCCTTCATGAATTAGTTATCAATTTAAAGATAACCAGAAACAGGCTGCAGACATTCCACCTCGTTTGCATCCTTGGTCGGCTGAGCCCCACTAACCCACTACACCCTCCACGCCCCAGCTCTGTAAGGCCCCACTCTATGGAAGTCAGGTACTGTGCATTTAATTTGGAATCATTTCAGGAAGGCAGTTGGAGCACACTGAGAAGTCACTAAAGGTGTGCTAGGAATGGACATTAAGATGATGTGGGAGAAAGAGTTTCTTATAGCTAAAATGTTCTTCAAATTAATCAGCATAGAGAGAAGGAAGCAGACCTCCCTGAAGTTTGAAGTAATAAATATGGGGAAAGTGCATACACATAGATACACACACACACACACACACACACACACACACACACGAATTTCCTTGGTAAGGAAGCTAATGGTATCAATAGCTTTTGATTAACAGGCAAGAAATAAGCAGATCACAGAGAAACCCAAGAAAGCTGCAGACAATCAGAAACTAGAAAACTAGTTACCCAGGCACTGAGCATAGTGGGATTGCGGCTCAGGATCAGACCGACAAAGGTTCAAATCCTGAGCCTGCCACCTGCCCGCTGTGTGAGGCTCGGAGGGCTATGGTCTCTGGGCCCAACTGGCCTCATCTGTGAAACAGGCATAATATCTAACCTCACAGGGTTATGAGGGAGAAATAAATGAAATAACACATGAAAAATGTTTACAAAAGTGTGGCACAGAGTAAATGGTTAACTATTGGGTGTGGGAGTAGTGATCTGAAGGCAACATAACTTAGCCTTCAAAGTATAGGCTCTGGGTTTTGGAGCATCTCTCTGACCAAAGAAGAAAAAATAAACAAAAATATGAGCTTTCTCTTCCTTTGTCAGATGGATTGGGTAGAGACGAGAAGGAGAGGAAGGCACTAGAGAAACACTGAACCCTCACTCAGTGAGGGCAAGTGCACACACAGTTCCGCAGAGACGCGAAGGAAGCTGTCGCCTGTCCCATGACTGCTTACAGGCCACAAGAACAGTAGCAAGAAAACATCAATCTCTTTCCAATGAACTTCTTTATAACCAACACACAGATTCGTTTGGTCTTGGAATGAGCCCACCAGGGATTGCTGAATCCACTGAAAGCACATACCCTGGTTAGGCAATAACTATCTCTCAATGATCACCGCCACCATTAATGTGGTGTGAACACCATCATCATGCGGAAGGCTTAAACCAAAAACCCAATGCCTGAGGAAAGGAGGTGAGGAGGACACAGAAAGATGTAAAGACCAAAGCTGACAAGTTGACAAGCAGCCCAGAGACATAGTAAATGGGCCTGGTGGAGGGACCTGTGAAGACACAGCTGGGAAGGGAGACATACCAAGTAAAGGAGTGAGACCCCAACAGACATAAAACCAAGGGGGAGGGAAAGACAAAGGAGAGATGAAGAGACATCAGGAAAAGAAAATAAAGAAAAATATTTAATAAAGGATCTTAAGTAAGTCTATCGGTGTCTATGACCGAAGACACTTCTACTTTATTTGAGAGTTGCCTTTTGGATACTAAATAAAATAACTAATATAAGAATAAAAATATTTTAAAAAGTAAAGTGAAAAAAAAATAACAACTTTGGAATTCGAAAAATAAAAAAGAAATCCTAGTCTGACAGAATTGAGTGTGAGGCCTCCGGTACCGTTTCCTTCAGAACTAGTGTTAGCACCTGGCGAATGTTTCTTACTGACATTTCAAAACGAAGCTGGAATTCCGCCTGTAGGTCTCCTTAATTACAGTTCGAATTTACAAACAACTCTGGCCCACATATATCCCTCTAATTCAAACCACCTTATCTGGTGTGACCGCTACAAAGTCTTGACCATTTGTTTTATTTTATGCTCCACTTGGCAACTGAACTACTTTTGTGCATGAAATCTTTTCAGTATCGAATGCCATACCGACTTGTTTACACAAAACCAGGCTAATTGTCAACATCTGAAAAAGCAGAGGTCAAGTGTCTTTGAAGAATCTCACATGTCAGAAACTTGGACTGGACTCAAGCTCACACAGGCGGCCGCAGCGCCCCCGTGACCTCCTGCTGGGTTTCGGTACCTTCCTCCGGGTTCCTGTGCACAGCCCGCTGCTGAGCGGTGCCACTCAGCTAGGAACCAAGCTGGGCACAGGTCTCTGCATTCCTGTCTTCCTCACACATCGAAGGGTTCACACTGAGAAATGATTCTCTACAAGAAGAGAACGTGAGGCCTACCCGTGCCCCGCGCCTAAGCTTGCGTAAGTCTGTCTTTGGGGCCTTTTCTTATCTACACAGAATACAATGGCCAGTAACAAGGGAGTCACAATTACCCGAGGGAAAGGTTTCGTTATTTAGGGAAATACTGAAGGATAGCAGTAATACTCAGAGCAGCAACCCTCTTTTCCGTGGGAATGCAGATACTCCTACCTGGAGCTGTGAGGGACAGAAGGGAGGGGAAGCAGAGAGGAGGTGGCGGAGGGGAGAGGAGTGCCAAGACAAAGGGATCCGTTCAGAGTACGGGGCTACTGGGGAATGTGACCGGGGAAATCCAGTGGAAGCAGAGCGTGAATCTCTGGCCTCTCCCCGAGAACTGGAACCCTACCGTCTGTCTCCTGCCAGGCCGTCTCCTCTTCCAGAACCTCCCACCACCATCTCCTCCACTTCCCTTCCTCAGTCCTATGCATTTCCCAACTCAGTCCTCTTCTTAGGTATGCTTTATTATACTTCTCCTTCATTTCTTATGAATACTCTCAAACTAAACTACACGAAGCCAAACAATTCGTGAGCAGACTAAGATCCTGGTCCCTGCACGGACGATACGGCAGACTCTCCATTAACCGGCACCCATGGGGATTGGCAGATGCCAGACAAATGTAAGGTGACTCTCCGTTAACCGGCACTCTCAAGCCGGAGAGTCTACGGTATATTCCTGCAGCACATCATGGCCTATGGGCCACTTGTGTGGCTGTGGAGGCAGGCATACCCAGCGTGTCAATGCATCCACATTATCACACTGGGAGAAGGGATTTCACCCAGAAGAATCTGTATGTATAACCCCTGAAGTGTCTAGCAGCTGATGCATTTGGGCTGATTCATACAGTGGCCTCCTTCCAAATGGTCAGGGCGGTCGAGCAGAGGGAAACTTCTCACTTACACCTGTTAATTCTCCAAACGTGGGAACAAAAGCTCATGGTAGCAACGAGCCATATAACATGTTGGTTATAAAGGGCACAGGCAGGCTTGGGTTTGAATTCTGGCAGAATTATGTAGTAGCTGTGTGACTTTAGGAAAGTTGCTTAATCTTTCTGAGTCATTTTCTTATGAGACAAGATGATCTCCAAGGCCTGTCCAGACTTAAACTTCAATGATGCTTACCAAGAGTGGGCTAAATAACTGTTAGTTATCCTCCTAATTTAAAATAATAATTCTATTAAAAAGAATTTATTGCTAAAAAGACATGAACTGAAAAAAGTGTATAGATTTTTATTCTTGTCTACGTTCCCTTGGTGACGTGTGTCAATGTGGTCAAGTCCCTCATGGTTATTACAGTGATTATTTAACATTTCAAGGGACTAATTGTTATGAGAAATTGAATCAAGATCACTTTTATATTGGTCAGTTTACACAGATAAGCATTTGCTCCCCGACTCCCCATTCCTTCACCAGAAGTTGTTCTGCTCAAATTCGAAACAGTTGATAGAAACATAGTAAGTGGATTTTCTTCTACCCAAAATGTTTTCTGTCACCTGGTTCTGAAGTAAAAGAACAAATGCTTGTAAAAATTGTGATTGTAAGAACGAATTGTTTTGGGAAGTTTGGAAAGCTGAATGTTTTCAAACACTTTTTACTCTTTCCTATGCGTGGAGGACATCTGAGATGGAAAAGTGACTGTCATTTTAATGTCTCAGGGCTCAGTCACCTGATTGCTTTCCAGGCCTTTGGCAGAGAACGTCCAGAGTAGAGGGACCTCCATGTGAAGAGCCCAGCAGCTAACACCTCTGGCTTGGCTGTCAGCTAATGAGGTGGGACACTGGGATCGAGGACCAATGCAGAGCAAACGCAGGCTGGCAGGATGTCAAGAGAGGGAGGCTTGGATTCCCCTGAGTGTGGGGCATGGAGCATTCACCTCTATCTCAGAGCTCTAGATGTACACAGTACCAATATGCTGGTCACCCAATGAGCTAGGCAAAATAAGAGTTCTCTTTCCATTTTTCAGATTAGGAAACCATCTGGTCCACGGCCACATGGGACGCAGCAAAACCTATACTCCAGGTCTAATCCCTAGCCCGCAGTACTCATATGACATGTCACTTTGCTTTCAGTTGGGGAGCTGTTCGGCGAACATTCTGGCATCTCCTGAATAAGCTGATCACATGTCCCATTTTAAATGGGACAGAAAACAACAATACTGTCCTGTTTCTAATAGAATGTACGGTCAGCCTGCTGACCCCTTGAATTTAGCTCAGTGAGACCAGGCTGACCAGACACACTGTTTGAAACGGGACAGCACCGTTGTTTTCTGTCCCATTTAAAACGGGACCTCTGGTCAGCCTACTCCTGAAACACCTTTCTTTCCAGTCTTCCTGCCACACAGTAAGCCGACCTCTGAGCTGAGCAATGACCCCACCATGCACTTGCGGTTCTTTTCTGACGGCCCTGCTGCAGGTGGAGAAGCCAGCGCCATGCCGGAAGGGAGGGTTTCCTAAAGGGGCGGGGCGGGGGCGGGGCAGTGTGGGGCAGCACGGGGCGGAGCGGGGCGGGGCGCACTTACCGGGGCAGCGAGCTGTACTGGCGCTGGGCCTGCTGGAAGCTCTCGCGCTCCTCCTGCCGCTGCCGCTGCACCTGCACCTCCACGGACACCGAGTGCCTCCCGCTCTGCGCCGGCGGTCTGGAGTTGGGCTGCAGGAGGAAAACGCAAAATAACTCATGAGAAAGGGATTACAGAGATCGCAGCTATTCTCATAGATCGACTTAGAGATATTGCAAATACTGTGAAATATTTTTAAAAATATAATTTAAAAAGTGTGATTTTTTTCAAGCTTGAGCAAAGAGACTTCTAACTGCTCTTACAAGCCCCATTCAGTCATATTAAGTTTTAATTAGAGCTTTAGCATGGTTTGAATTGAGAGGTCAACCTTTCTAAGTTTTCCTAATAAGGTTTGACAAATACTGACTTTAGATACCAGTTTACATTTCTGTATATGCAGCGGGAAGTAAGGCTGCTCAGAAAACTAGAATCAATGCCAAACAAACAAATGAAAAATGCTACAATAATTCACAAAAGTGGCAACAAACCTGGGCATGCACACAACAATTAGCCATGCTGGCGAATGTTCTCGGTAATCATTTATTTTAGTTTGGCAGTAGGATACAATATAAGCTGATCCCCCATTTCCTAAAGGGTAACAGTTAAATTCTGAAGCAAGATTGGTGGAAACAAGGCACTGTTAGCCATGTATAGGTCTCCTCCAGTCCTCAGATGATAGCCAAATGGGGAACAGAACTGCTTATCAAAAGAATAAACCTGAGAGCTAATAGCTACTTGAGTTGGTTATGAGATAAGACATTTTGCCTTAGTGATCACGAAATGGCATTTTTACCTAGGTTAACTATTTCCTATAGAAAGATGTTCAATTCTCCTGGCTAAATACTTTGGTCATCAGGTCATCTGCTGACTGCTGCCTCTCACCCAAATCTGACATTGGATGAATCCACGCAGATCAAGCCCCTGTGGATGCTCCAGCTTCTCACAGGTTGTAGCTTAACTTCTAGATTGGTCTTTTGAAATGAAAGTAGCTCTGCTGAGAATAGAAAACTGTGCCTCTAACTTTACAAGTACCCAACGGTGGCTTATCGGTGGCATCAGCAGCATGCACTCTTAAATACTGTATTTTGCCATGTATAATGTGCTCTCGTGTAAAATGCAACCGCCCCTGTTTTTGGCCCAAACTTTCAGGAAAAAAAACTTCCATTTTTATTTTTTAATTCAAATTATTATTTGTTTATATTTAGGTACTTGGGTTTTTTTTTTTTTTTGGTATCATACAGGAATTTTAGCATTTTTAAAACATATTATGGTATAAGAAATTTTATGTAACAAATAATTACAAAACACAAGAACAGATACAAGGTACAAGAAATTTTAGGCAAGTTGACAATGCACTGTAGAATTGTATACCTGGAACCTATGTAATTCTTGCTAACAATGTTACCCCAGTAAGTCTAACAATTAAAAATATTTTAAAAAGCTTTACTATATAAAAAAGATTTAAAAAAGAAACTTTATGCATTTATATAGATACGGAATTAGTACTCCCCATGTATAATGTGTACCCTTATTATTCTCTTACAAATTCGGGCAAAAAAATGCATATTACAGACGGCAAAATACACTAATCCTTTTGGTACATGCTAACCTCTATTCCTCTTGCTGTTATGCAACATTGTGCAACAGGCAGATTCTGAGTAAAGAATGTCTGGTAAAAACAAGTTATTGATTTCCTTTTAGAGTTGAAAGCCAATGACAGACTTTGACTTGATAATAATTCTCTAAAATAACAGAGTCTTAGCATTCATTTGGGGAGCTGCAAGATAACATGTGGGCTTGTTACTTAAAGAATGGCTCATGTGGTTGGCTTTTATAGGAACAGAAAGAAAGCATTATCTATTGTTCTCTTTCTGCCTGGCCAACATTATCTTATTTGTTAGTAAGCAATAACATGGCAGTATACAGGACAAAAATTTCCAAGCACATGGGCATCGTCAGCACACATATTAAAAATATCCCGATACAAAAATAATGTGTGAAGAGATTAGGCTTTACAATACCCCAGTCTCTACTAGTGGATGTTTATAACCACACTCATTGGAGCAAATGTGTGTTCAGAGACCCGCTCACAACACTGGTCAAATAACCCATCAGTGGTGACTTCAGCAAGGAAAACACTTTGCTGAGTGAGTTCTGCTTATGCAAACAAAGCATCAACCAAGTGTTCATCAACCACGTTGAAGAAAACAGACATTTACTTCCATGACACTTGATGAGGCCAGCCAAACAAAAACTGAGCTGTTCCAGCATTCACAGTGAGCCAAGGGAAGTCTGAGAGAAGCCACTGGACAGAGGGAAAGCCAAGCAAGAAAATACGACACCATCTCCTTTATGCCCACAAAAACAACTGCCTTCTCCTTTCCTTTCCACTCGGAATAAGCTATATACACGTGTCAACCAGTCTTGAGAGATCTGGCATTCCGCCGCAAGGTTTAGTAACTGGCTTTGTAAGCTCACGCTGTTCTGTGACACCCTGTGCGTGGAGATGTGAAAAGAAAATGCAAGGTCTTGTAGAAATTTCAGGTGTATTTTTAAGTTGTTTCTGCCAGGAGCCTGAAAATTTGATTCTGATGGAGAAAAAAAAAGTTGAAGGGCTTTTGTTTCCCTAACTGTGTGATTTACGACACTGTTCATCTCAAACCTCATCGGCACCTAGCATCTAGTTGGATCTTGATGAACTCTAACAATGAAATTATCATCAGATGGGATCTGAAAACTTAAAATAAGTGAATGAGTTTGGTATCAGCAAACTGACATATTTCATAGTAGTATGCTCACTGTGATGATATATGAACTTCAGGCTTACCATTAATATTATTCTCCATTTCTCTTTTCAGAGCATACAAAAGGGTACATTAGTAAAAAGAATCATCCTTTCTTTAAGATGAAACTTTATTGGGCCACAGATTTCAAGGAAGACTTTATACATGACCAGCTTAAAGCAATAAGTAAATAAGTTCATCTGGAAAGTTTTATACTTGGCACGAATCAAAAATAACCTGATTCCTGATTTCAATGAAGATCTCATAAAAATGCAAATTGTGGGAACAACTCCAATTGATAATCCTGACTTTTAAATACTGTGGTTCTCCATCCCTATGTCAGAAATAGAATAATGTATTGAGAGCCCCAAATCACAAAAATGTAGACAGAAAGGAAGAAAAACACAATCTGTAACCCCAGAGAGAAGTGCATATTTTCAAAGAACATGGTATCGCCACCACCGCCAACAAAGTAACATCTATACAGAAAAACACACTGCTGAAGCAAACTGGAATAATTCCAGAGATGCAACAGACAACAAGGTAATAGCTCTGTTTTAAGAGTGCAGATTACAAATAACCTGGCCTTGTTTCTAATAAAATTGGTGACAAGCAATGACCTTTCAAGTAAAAAAATTTCCCAGGTGGCCAAGGACATAATGATAGAGGTTGAAAGATGAAACAATATATGATTATTAATACATAGTACCCTGGACCATGATCTGTGAGTCTCTTCATGGCTCATGTTTAAATCCCAAGTGAAAACTGTGCATGTTGCTTTTGTAAATAAGCTCCAAAGTACTAGTCTTTACAATGATTATAAAGAGATACTATTTATACTATATGAGGTCTGACAACTAATTTCGTGAACTCATCCTAGAAAAAGTGCTCCATACCTCATTGCTGAATATCACTGTGGTCACCTTCAAAGTCCTCCCCTTGGGAAGCTATGCACCAACACCAGCGCCAAGTCCACCCTTCAAAGCAATTTTCAAACTCTTTTTCTGGAATGGCCATCAGGGCTGTCATCATACCTTGGCAAGGTTATGACACCTTACTGAGTTGTTTGTACAGTGCTGCCAATGTAACTGCACGGTGGCAAGTTCACAAACTTAATTGTCAAATTTTGGGCATGATGACAGCTCTGAGGCCATTCCAGAAAAAGAGTGTCAAAACAGTTTTAAAGGGTGGACTAGGTGTTGGCGTTGGTGCATAGCTTCCCAAGGGGGGGACTTCAAAAGTGACCATAGTGATATTCAGCAATGAGGTACGTAGCACTTTTTCTAGGATGAGTTCACGAAATGAATTGTCTGACCTCGTATACAAAATTATTTAAAGCTTGGGAAAGCAACACAATTTTTGTTTTAGCATAAAACAAAATACAGAAATTATCTTCCGTATAGCATTTCACTAAAATAAGTCATTAACTAAGCATTTCTCTCAAGTAAATAAAATCATTCTTATTTTTCCAATTTAAAAATAGGTAATAAAAAATTAAAATAAAAAACAAAACTATTAATAGTTAATAGATTAAAGAAAGAACACAAATAAAATATATGCTATATAAAATTTCAGTACTAGTGAAAACTAGACAGTACAAGATTTTTAGAAGTTAATGTAAAAGTATATCTCACTTATGAAGTGAAATTCATTACTGTTATTTACATTTACATTAAGTATTGAATAATTTTTAAATACTCTTATTTTTCTTCATATACATAAGAAAAATACCCGTAAGCACATCTGTGTGTCTATCTGTATATATGGTATTCACATATACACACATATGTAATATTCTTATAAATGATAATTTCAGGTGGGTTTTCTATGGAAGTAATCAATAATAAAAAATTTTTCAGGTTTTCACAGATGTCCAAAGGTATGTATAGAAAACAAAAACAGAATTAAAAAAGTATGTGTGCTTTGTATGAAAACCTATGATGATGATGATGATGATGATGATGATGATAACAATGATAACAAAAAATAAGGCTCTTATCCCTTTGATATTTAGAATACTTATTTTAACAGTTGAAATGTGCTGTAACCCTAACATAAATTCCATATTTTGATAGAAAATGTTAAAGATTTAGTAAAGGGTAAAAATCATTTTTATGACACTGAACCATATAAAAAGTGTAAATTAGTTACTCTGTTTAAAAGTGGTCACTGCTAATATGGATAATTACTTTCTATAGTAGGTTTATTTATAACTTTTGGTGAAAACAAAGTTAACTTTTGTCTATCAAGCCTGCCTTTCCACCCCTCCACCTCTACCCTATCACACACTATACTTAGGCAATTATTGATGGAACTCTTGTGGGTTCTGAATGTTGAAAAGCTTAATTGCTACTAATGATGTGAGTAATGGCTAAAAAATCTGCCGAGCATACCAATTTCCCTCATAAAGTTTTCATAAATACGTGTTTTGGTCTTAACATACTATTTGTCTTCATCTCATCTTTCCCAACCAGCCTATGGATCTGTTTCCCGCCATCTTCAGCAGCAGCTGCATTGAAAATGAACAGGGAGCTCTACGAGCGAGCCAGCCCTCTAGTGTGGCAGCCTTATAAATCTCCACCACCCGAGGCCTCTGTGTGTCAAATGGCCTCTGGGCCATGGAGGCCTTGACCCAGGGCTGCAAGAAAAGGGCCCTACTTTGCAGCACGCAGATGCTTTTTCCATGAATAAAGGGTACCCCTTTGCTGCAAGAATGGCTTTTCCCAGGGAGGTGACTTCCACCCAATCTGAACTGGAGTAACACTCCTGCAAGGCTGTCCACTAAGAAGGTATTTTTTAAGTCAAAGCATGGATACCCACTATGAGGAAATGATGGCAGATACCCTTGAAGTCTTGAAAAAAGATGATAACATCGATGACAAAAAAAATCATTTTCTCAAACTCCCCAAAGCAATCCAGGGCTGCAGGGTGGCCTGGATTAGACTGGCTCTCTAATTACAGCAGGAAAAACCTTAAAAGCAAGCTCATCTAGCCCGCAGCCCACAGGCTGCATGAGGCCCAGGACGGCTTTGAATTTTACCCAACACAAATTTGTAAACTTTCTTAAAACAGTATGAAAATTATGCACAGACTTTTTTTTCTTTTCTTTTTTTTAGCTCATTGGCTATCGTTAGTGTTAGTGTATTTTATGTGTGGCCCAAGACAATGCTTTCAGTGTGGCCCAGGGAAGCCAAAAGATTGGACATGCCTGCATACAACAGTAAGAAAAGCCATTACGAGTCTAAGGTAGGAAAATGGAGAAAAGTTCAGATTTTGTTTTGTTTTGTTTTGTAGAGACAGACAGCTAGAAAAAAAAAGCTTGGAGAAGAGGATATTCACATTGCAGAGAATCAATTTTCTACCTGAAGGACTAAACTACTCTCTTTCACTACCAACCCGGGATGGGAAGGATTTAGCAATAGAGCTATTAAAGGCTCCATTATCCCATTTATCAGTTGTCTCAGCCAGCAAGTCTCCTTGTGGGCAACTCTCCGGTATCTGCAAAGTCTTCACAGTATACTGTACTTAGGTCTGCAGCCTGCAATTTAATTCCTTTAAAAGCAGCACTAAGTCCTGTCCATATCTGAGCTCTGTGATAATAACCCCAACCTCAGTTTTTGTTCCATTACCTTAAGAAAGATTTAAAGCAACTTGCTGCTTTACTTATGTTGCACCTGGTATTACGTGGGGAAGAAGTTGTTTTTCTGCTTTTTCTCCTACTCAACTTAGGAGAGGGTTCAGTTCAATTATGGAGCTAAGAAAATTTTCTGGGCCTCTGCTCATCTAAAGACCTTTTGTGCCACAAATCAGCTCCCTCAGGCCCAAACATTATTTTGAACAAAAGCCCAGGAGCAGGTGCATTCTGTACTGCTAGAGAGAACATTTTGAAAATGGATGAATTGAAAAAAAGCTACTTGGATGAATTTTCTATAGTATTTCTCTCTTTATATGAAGTATTATAATTGGCTTGGATATTTTTCTATATGACACATCTGGTTGCACTTTGTGTGTGGGCATTTCTAACAAGCATGATGATTTCAAAACTGTACACACAACTTAAAGATGAGTTTGTGATTCCTTAAAACTAAAATGATTACAAACCATTCCAATGGATGAGATCATCGTCTCATCCTTTCCAAAAACAGTGACCTTTCAAGGTCAGAATATATATGGGAAAAGATTCCTAAATCCTCAAGACTCATTTTGTGAAAAACATAATAAAAAACCATAGATCAAGCTACATTTTGAACAACCCAGCAGCTCTTATTAGGGTAACAATGAGAATTGGTATGACAATTAATAACACTAAGTAGAACTACACTCACTTTTAAGAGTATTTACATGATCAATAACATGGAGCATATACAGCAAGATCCCATTTGTTTGAAAATAAAATAAATAAATAAAAAGAAAAGGTCAACGTCTGACCCACAATTTAGGAAATTATTCCATTGCTAAGGTAATCAGCTTGCCATCCAAATAATTCCCTGCTCATTCATTACAGGAAATGATAATACAAGCCATGCTGTCTGTCTAAAGTTGCTGTGGCATTTTGCTACACAATAATTTGACCTATGACCTGCAGTAGTTGAATTTCTAAATGTCTAAGATTTTCTCAGTTTTCCCAACATGATTATTCATATTAAGTAAACAACATAGAAACATACACCAAAATATTCACAGCCCCCATTTAAAAAAAATAAAGAAACCAAAATGGACATGAAATCATTTCCACATCTCCCAATGAAAAACATCTAGAGCTAAGAAGGAGGAAATGCTCATTTAGCCTAAAACAATCTTGGAACTCACGAATGTAGATACAGTATTATCAACCAGAAATAAATGCAATCAATCTTGGTAAACAAAGATATGTTCCTCTGTTCCTCAAGTTTACACATTTAAAATATACTGCGACTTCAAAGGCGTGTTCTTTCCAGCCTTTCTTGACCACCCACAGCTGTTTGGGTGTGGTGCCCCCCGTGCTTACTGCTTCACGCACGCCCTATCACAGACCAAACAAAGACTCCTTTCCCTTGAACCTGCTGCACTGTAGAGTTCTAAGGGCATTCTTTTCTCTCCTCTTTCTTTTCCAGCACCAAATCCAATGACTAGAACATAGTAAGCAATGAAGAAACTTGAGGAATTAATAATTAAAGAATAAATGCCAGTTTGAAATCTACAGTCCCAGGTAAATTAAAATGGTGCTAATACTGCCACTCAGGGTATGAGGTGGGGAATGGAAAACTCAGGCAGGATTCTGCAGGTTGGGACACTGTGTGTGTGACAGCCATTGCCTTATGGAGTTGCTGTTTGTTCCTTCAGGTTGCCACTATACTCATCACTCTTTTCAATATACACAGATAAAGATGTTTTCCACATATCACAAAAGAATCCTGTTTCAAGAAACCTATTAGGAATAGATGGAGTCAATTATGCCAAGCAACATAAGTAGATTAATCTGTTATGTTGTTATATGGAAATGACTCAATTTACTTGATCATCTAGAAAAATAAGCTACATACTTTATTAAAAATACCATTAATAGTCATCTTGTTGCACAGGACAAGTAGAGATTTTCTTAGATATCAAACCTGCTGAACTTGTTTTGTAACACCCCAAATTCAGGTTAGGATTGATTTCAGGAGGAATTTTTACTCCAAGATGCTGGCCTCATACTGCCATTTGCCTGTTCTAAGTCTTCATCTTCTTACCTGTACTAAGGTGAAGTCCCTCAGACCAGTGGTTTTTCTCCTATTGTTCCTTCTTCTTTCATTCACAAAGTTCCTACTCCACAAACTCAAATCTGACCGCTAAATACTTTGATCAAAACCCTTTATAGCTTTCTGGATTTGTGTAAAGGATATTGAAGATCTTGGATTTTAGAACCAAAAAGGATCTCAGATGATATATACTCTGTAGCAAAGTTCTCAAAGTTGAACACATTTCAGAAGGTTTTGGAGGGCTTGTGAAATACAGATTCCTGGGCCCTACCCCACAGAGGTTCAGCGCCAGTAGGTCTGAGGCAGAATCCAAGCACGTGCCTTTATAACAAGCTCCCAGGTGATGCAGAAGATACTGGTCTGTGGACCACACTTGGACAAGCTCTACTTGCATTTGCTTTATTTCACACACTCAGCTTCCTCTTCAGCTTTGACTTTACTAAAGGGTTTAATAATGGACACTCAATCACCTACTCTAACCCTCTTAGTTTACAAATAAGAAAACTGTTGCCCGGAGGCCCAGGTCACCAGGAAAGCAGGTTTGTCCTAAATCCATCCTTCGTTAAACCTTGCATTAAAGATTCCTACTGTATTTCGACCTTTCTCTCTCCTTCCCTACAATATAGCCAACCTCCGAGTTCTATGTTAGCCAGGTCATTTGCCTTTTCCCAAATACAACAGGATCATTTTTACTTCAAGTCCTTCCAACACCCTCCGTCCTTCCGGCCCTACTCTCTCAAATATCTACTGTAATTACAGTCCCAACATTTTTAACCGAACTCATTAACTTTTTGGACCCTACTCTCCTCTACTTCAGGAACACACATGCATGTGGCCCACTTTAGACCGCTCCATCACTCAGAACTGGGTCACCTCCAAGGTCTTGGACTCCAAAGAAAACATTGTTTTGGCCACAGCCTCTAGCCTTTACAACCCCTAGGTTACTGACCCTCCTTGCGTCTTCCCAGGCCATCAGAGCAATCGGTCTTTCCTTGAGCCGTGCTTACCACCTTATCCAAACTGGGTTACGTTTCACCAGTGTTCTCACCAGAACTCTAGAGTGCCTTCCTTGACTTTCTGCCATGTCTGTCTTGCCAATCTCCATCACAGAATTAATGTAAAAAAATTGGTTTTTCTATTCCCTGTCCTCTAAGCAGTCTTGGCTATGGTCATATTACTATGTTGATTGGACTTTACTAATACACTCAGCTAGATTTTTCTGCCTCAACAGCCTATTTATTTATCCCTAATGGACTCTCTCCCATGTTTCCAAAGAAAGTCTTCAAAATTCCCATCATCTTGAACTCCCACGTCTGTTCCAATGCCTCCCATTCCCAGCAGTGCCATTATCTCTAACGCAAAACACAAGGTCAGAACACAAGTCTGGGATTGGGCTGAGGTGGATTAGCATCCCACACCATGGAATTTGGACTGTATCTTGTGGGTACTGAGGGGCCATTCAAAGTTTTGCTTTAGAAAGATCACTCTGGTAGCCATGTGGAACATGGACCACAAAAGGAATATAGGCAGATAAACAAGAAGAATTCTGCAAATATACAAAGGGGCTGAGGGAGAATAAAGGAATAAGAATCACTAAATACTGTATTTTGCATATATTAAATACACAATAGACATGTGGGGAGTTAATTTATTCTGGCTCTAATTCTGAGAAAAATATATATAGAAAAATATTTATTGGATTAAAAAACGCATAATTGAGAGCAAGAATACTTTTGCTATCTCTTGTCATAAGGCAAATGAAACCTATTGTGCAATGGACAGATGGTGCAACAAGATATAAAATGAAATTAGCAATGATGAAACCCAGATGGAAATGAGGAAAAGGTCAATATGTTAAAGGTCAAAGAAATTTGGCTCCACTTTGTCTCATTTCATAAAGAACTGAGGTCATAGCTTTCTGGCTTTAACTGCAGGAAGTGGCAGAACCATCCATTGTGCCCAAGAACCAAATACTCACCCAGGGTTGTTCAAAGCTGTAGGTACGTCTCCTATCTTCTACATCTTCATCCTGCTTTGCTTGCTGGAATTCTTGCCGTAGACGCTGTATCCGATCATGGTTGCTAGGAGTTGATCTGTTGCTGAAAGAGAGAAGGGGCAACAATGAACACCCTTCAGAAATACAATCTGTGACTTACAATTGCTAGAAAAAAATGGCATCTTGCTGTGAAATGATGCTATTAAAGAGGAATGTAATTTTTAAAATAATAGCTGGGCATTTAAAATATGTTTTCATTTTGTTCTTATGATTAAAACTTACTGAAGTTATTTCAGACTGATATTCAAGAGGATGTACAGTATTTTTAGATATTCCCTTTTTATGCAGTTATTTAAAAGCCTCATTTCCTTTCTGTAATCTGGCAAGGTGTTGGCAGCAATTTTTTTCTGGAAAGGACATTGCAATGAAAGTCAGAAATACCAGGGTCCAGTACTAGCTCCACTATTTTCTTAGACAAAGGCACTTAATGTCACTGAGCTTCAGTTTCTTTACATATATATGAAGTGGATGTAAGAATCATTTTTTCTCTAAATACCATATTTTTAATAATCAAGTGAGATAATAGCATACAATATAGTCTCAGAAATGCATAGTATTATTTTCACAATGCCATTATATGAAGTTCCTATTTATGAATTATGAGAAGTCTATACACAAAATGCAACTCTCCCAGCATAAATGAAAAGCATTTTAAAATAACTCCAGGTGGTAGTTTGATGTAACCAATTAGTTAATAATGATGTTGCCTTCTTTTTTTATAGCACTGAATTTTGCTTTATCCTCACAAAAAGCTTATAAGATAGGTGCAGAAGGCAGTATTTCTCTCTCTCTCTCTCTCTCCCTCCCTCCCTGTCCCTCTCTCTCCCTCTCCTACCCTCCCTCACATTTACAAATGTAGAAACTGACATTCAAAGAAGATAAATGACTTTTTTAAAGCCCCCCAGCTTTCGTAGTGAGCAAAGTGAGACAAGCATCCAGATTTTTCTGGCTTTTAGTCCAGCCCTCATTCCACTGCGCCATGTTGTATCACTTAGTCAAAGAGATCAGACTCCAAACCCCCTTCATTATAAAACCATACAAATTAAAAAACAATTATTTTGCAAGAGTAAAGAGACGATCAAAATTAAATCTATCTTAACTCTCACACCACTTTGGGTCTCTTCTATTTCCTGAACACTCATTTGCATCCTATCAGGAAAGCTATTGAAGAACATTAGGCATGTACTCTTTCCCCAACAAAACTTCAGAATTCTTGAGGACAAAGATCAAGTCTTATATTTATCAGATATACCCTCCAAGCTGCTAGCAGAATGGAAAGCTGTAAGCTATTAGGAAGATTAGGTCTCTTCATTGAAAACACATTGCCCCAGTTACTCTGTGTATCTGAATTCTTTTGGCTGCACACACCCGTGGGTAATATAATCTGTGAGAGGTAGCTTGGAAAGAGGTCCGTCACAGCAGTGTATATAAAATTCTCACACTAACATGTGTCTTTGTGTAAGTCCACATATTTTGAAGAATTGCAATGGTTTAAAAATCTAAAATTGAAAATGTTCCTGTAAAGACCACAGTTGTAACATCTTCCATGAATATGGGATAGTCTTCCACCATTTAATCTACTAGGTAGTGGGTTCCTATAGCTTTATGTTTCTATCCATTTCATTAGAGCTTCTGGAATATCTTGCTAATGCACCCAACCTGATTATTTTCCCACTCCATGAAAGCCTGTGTTTCCTCTGTTCTTCTGACGAATCTTTTGAACTGATAAGCCCGAGAACATTAAAGGTCAATGGGTTTGTAAAGGGTGCTACTTGACAACATGAGGCTTCATTCCACATTTGGGTACAGCTTCACAACTTGCCCTCCACGCTCTTGGTCCAGTCAGGTTACTATTCCTACTGGCTTTTAAAACATATTTGTTCAAACAGGTAAATTTTCAGTACTGGCTTCCTGGTGGAGCACCCCATCTGTAGAACTCCTTACTTTCTATCTGAAACTGTGATGGTGTAGGCATGAGGATTGTTACGTGCATAAGACAGAGATGGGAAAGTGAACATTCATTAATTTCATTGCCATCTTTCCCGCTGTGCCTTTTTTTTGCTCCTGGCATACTTCATAGCTTTTAATAGGAGGAATGTAGGAGGCTTGACTGACAAAGTATTTTACAAGTCTAACTAGAAATATTTCTCTATTATTTTCATGTACCACAGACAGTTTTAATTCCATAATTATTAGGTTCATGAAGTCCAAACCACTGATAAAAACTGACTTCCTACTATTTGTGATTAATTGAAAGTACATCTCCCAATAAAGGAAATTGACCCAATGTCCTTAATTTTAAATTCTGGTGACTTTAATGTTTTTTGTGGTATAAAATGAGTTCTGGAAGTCACTTCTGCCTTTATTTCCAAATTTGAGCAGCTGGTGAGACCACTGTTTCCCTTTCTTCTCCTTGCTTCAGAGAATGCCAATCAACTTGCTAAGACTAGGAAAGCCACTCTAAGGGTTGAAATTAGAAAGCAGGCTGCAGGGGTTTTCATGATTGATGATGACTTCCAAAGACTGGAAGACCATCCAGCATCCTTGGGGAACAACAACTGGCAGTCTGAAGGTGAAATCCTAGCTTCAAGTGATGAAACCATTGTTGCCACTCAGTATTGCTTCTCAGGCCAGTCTATAATGGGCCAATAATTCACATTTAGACTTCTCAAGTACTTGGTTAGGTCTTCTGCCAAGAAACCCAAAGGAAAATTTAAATATTCATTAGCACTGGTGGCTGCACACCCCAATCAACTAACATTTAGGATCACGGCCAATTTGAAGTTGCTCATTATTTTTTTGTGAGGAATATAATAAATATACCACCTAAGTCGATCAGATGGGTGAGTGAGACAATACAATTCTTAATGAGGAGTCAGCATAGCATAATTTAACAATGATCTACGGAAAGGAGGGCTGAGAAGGGGAAAGATAGACATGCTTTTTGTATAAAAATTTCACTCACAGTTATATCCAACACTAACACTTAGCCTCCCTCATAATTGGTATTTGTAGCCCAACTAGAACTTTCTCTTACACACACACATGTGTGTGCATGTACATATATACAGTAGACTCTCAGTTACCTGCACCCTTGGGGGTTGGTAGAGGATAGATAAACGTATTATAAGTAGACTCTCCGTTAACTAGAACGAAAGCAAATGACAGTCTCCAGTTTCTTGAGAGTGCTGGTTGCTTGAGTTGTGTTTAACAGTCTACTTTATATATATTTATACAGTGGTACCTCAGTACACATTGTTAATTGGTTCTAGGAGGTTCAACAAGTACCAAAAATGAAGAATACCTAACTAATTTTTCCCACAAGGAATAATGTAAATAAATTCAATGTATTCCCAAACCAAAAAATATGCAAGATGACCACAGAAACAAAGATAAGACTGCAAGGGGATGAGCACAGGGCAAGAGCTACCACATGACTAACACGTGACCCCCACGTTTCGGCTGGAAAGGGTAGTGAGTCATGAAGCACTCCAAAACGACAAGTTCCAGCTTGCGTGTTGAGTACCAAACTGATGACGAATACCAGTACTGGGACAACATTTTCACATCAAAATGCATCGAGTACCAAATTCAATGAGTTTCAAAGTGGTTGAGTACTAAGGTATGACTGTATATATGAACGAAATGAAGAGGGTTTGGGTTCAGTAACGATCTGGTTTTTCTGACAGGGTTAAGGGAGGGTAGATTGCATCACAAACTATGGATCACACATCTAACCTGGCACGTCCATCATGACCCCGAAGTGTATGAAATGCCAATCTTTCCCATCGGTAATTACCATGGGGATTGTATCCTCTCCTTCAGAGACACATCACAGGGGGTGCTAGGCTTTAGAACCTTCAGATTGTACTTCGCAAAAGTAGCTGAATGTACCAATTTAAGCTAACTGCAGCCGGGGTCTTATGGGCAGGCGAGCCCTGGAGCCCCTCCATCCCACACCTAGGCTCCACAGGTAGAGGGGATGACAGAAGAAACAACGGTGGTCCTCATGCACACACACTGTGTATGAGAGGCATCCAGAGTGCTTGTTAGAGAATGCTGACTGACTAGCTGACACACCCCTGGAAAGATTCTGATTCAGGCAGTCGGGGGCAGAGCCCAGGAACCTGCATGGGAGAGCACTGCAGGTGTTATATGGACAACGCTTTGAAAACAATGCCCGCAGGCTTTGTAGTTGAGACAGATTGCAACACCTGCAGAGCAATTAACTGCAAGTGAAGGAGCCCTCCCTGCACTGGAAGCACCCACAAACATTCTGTGACAAATGGGAGTGATGCCCTTGGTCTAGAAGAGAAGTCCTTACTCGGTTCCAGCAGGCTGTTGGGCTGAAGAGATACAGGCCTGGTGTTGCCTTCTACTTGTTTTTAAGAGAGAAGTCAGAACTCCAGTTTCCCCCTACCCCCAAATTTTTAATGTTGACTTATTTTGTTTTTTTAGTGCTAGGGGAGCCAAAAAAGAAATATCTGTTGCCTGCTAGCTTGCAATCTCTACTTTATATTCTGCAGCTGCTGCCTATTTTATATGTTGCTTTTCTAGGCTCTTTACTTTGACTGCACCAAGACAAGGCCAGCGGTCCCCTAGTAACAGCCCCAAGAAACAAATAGTCAACAACAACAACAACTGGGCATTGCCCATGGTTTAGTTTCTCCTGAACTGTCAGGTCCCTGTGATCTGTCAAACCCTGAGTATGCTGCCCTGCAGGCTTGAAGTCTGACCTATCTTTTCAGACCAGCACATACTGAGAGAGAGAGGTGTTTGTGATGTGACTGATTAATTCCTTATGGACTAAAAATACTTTTAACACTTACACTTTTAATTATGCAAAGGAAAACCGGAATAGAGGGCACAGCTTTAAGATCCAGAATTCAATGGAAGGGAAAACAGCTACTCCTTTATTTAAAGGGCAGTGCCATCTTGGTAGACCCTCCCCTTTCCATAGAAAGAAGACAAAATGAAAGGAAACAGGGAAAGGTAGACAGAAGGGAGAGAATGAGTCATGGCAGGCCTTCCATGGTGCTCAGAGGGGAGATGATTAAACTCTCTAGCATAAGAGAAGAGAAGCTACCAAAGAAGAGAGGAGAAAAGTTCGCTCATCTCTTTCTTTCCATAACACCCTCTTCTTTTCTTTCCATCTTTATAATTCTACAAGTCCAAGAAATCAAATTCCACTTCCTTGAAGCCTTTCCTAACTACTCCAGCTCATGTTCATCTGTTCTTTTCAAGTCTTCAATAACTCTCCTCTGACCCAAATACTGTTTTACAGTGTTTACAGAAATTAAACGTCTATGTGTTTCTCTTTCTAGTTTATCCCTTCATTAGAACCACTTAACATGTGTGTGTGTGTGTGTGTGTGTGTGTGTGTGTGTGTGTTATTTTTATTGTTTTTTGGTATGCCATGTCCCTGTGGCAGAGTTAGTTGTTCAGCAAATACTTGTGATGCACAGACTTTATTGTGTGTCCATGATCACTGCCTCCTGGTTTTCACACCTTTGTGCAAACCCCACCCTTGAGTGTGGGCAGCCTGTAATTTGCTCCTATGTAATGAAATGTCACAAAGGGCAAGGAATGGTTACATTGAAGCACGTGATTATATAGGAACAGTGGCCATCTTGCTAGTTCATCTCTCTCCTTTTTGGCTTTGAAGAAGAAAGCTGGCATGAATTATACAGCTGCAAAGAATGTTGCCAACAACTCCAGAAACAGCGAAGTCAATGCTGCCCAGTGCAGCCTCCAAGTGAGAACCCAACCTGGCTGACACCTTGATTACACCTGGATGAGACCCTGAGCAGAGGATTCAGCTAAACCTTTGCCAGACTCTGGACCCAGAGAAACAGCTAACAAATGTGTTTTGTTTTAAGCCGCCAAGTCTGTTTTAATTTGTTATGCAGCAAAAGGAAACTAATACTCATTGATGCCGACCTTGGCCATGTGACTTGATTTGGCCAATATGATGTTAGTAAATGTGATGCAAATAGGGCTTTGAGATGTGATTGCATGGTGGGTTTGTGCTCTTATGTTTCATTTAAACGAAAGATAAACTCTCTAAACCTCCCTCTCGTTAAACAAACACCCACTCCCACCCATCCACCACCACCACCACCACCACCAAATCACCTACCTTAAGCACTGTTAGGGAGTTGTACTAACTTATTAAATGAAATAAAGTGGCCTAGAAGCATGCAGGCCTATGAACTGCCCACAGTTGCAACCATAAAAATATTGCCTGTTGCAAGAGCATGTTGGTTAGAAGAGCAGAATAAAATGAATAAATGTTACCATTTATATGGTATCATTTATATGGTTTAGTCACTCTGAAGTTCTGGTCTCTGAGAAAAAATGTACAAAGTAAATACTGTTACATAAGATGTCACTAACAAATGTCACTGCCAGAACTTAACACATGAAAATAATCAAATGTGCTTTCCACTGAACACCAGTAACTACAGCCACGAATGCCCCACGAAATCTAGCCTATTACTTAGGGTGCCTCCTTCTGCTAACCTCCCCATCTTCACCCCAAACACGCCACTCCGGCTCTGTGATCTGTAAAACTCAGCCCTCGTGAGACCAAAGCAGCGATGTGGGTGTTTGCCTGGAGTGTGCTGAAAACTGACCTGCCAACAAGGTCATTTGCTAAAAACTGAACTCAGGGGCTCACTCCTAGTTTGTCTTTCACACAGAGACAGGTGACTTGCTAGAATCTGGGTCAACACACAACTCACAATGAGATATTCCTGGTTAAAGCTTAGTTGAGTTTTAACATTGGTTTTACGTAGTTTGCCAAGGGTCCAGGAGTTTAGAGTAGTCCTTCAAATCCCCACTTTACAAAAGATGAGGTACACAGTAAAGGGTTTCATTAACCATATGAGGTCACATCTTCAGCCTTTTCGTTTTAGTCATATAGTTCTCAGCCGTGGCAATTTAGTTTTGGACTCAAGTAGAAAAATACTCCAAATGCTAGTGAGTTGCATACCTGTCCTCAGCATCCAATGACTGAGGATGCAAAAAGACATTATTCCTTCACCAATTAAAAAAAAATACAAAAGTAAATTTCTAAGTTATAGCTTGAGATCTTGCAAACAATGAAACGCCAAACCAGAAGCGTTTTCCTGTTCGTTGTGCTTCTATGACTCCCACAGTATTCCATGCACAGAGCGGAGGGAATTTTGCTAACTGCCCATTTCCCTGCTCAAAGAACTTTCTCTTTCACTTGTCAGTGCCTTGAAGTCCTGTCTCCCAGATTCTAGGATTCCGCAGTTAAGACTTATGAATCATCATTGTGATCTTTATCCTAGCACATGTGGAAAGGAGATGGCAGTGTATTAAAGATTCCAGGACTCCCAAAGATCCTCTTTTCCTGAATTCTGACTTCTCCAAGCCTTGAGGATGTCTTCGGGTAATGATGCAAACTTCACAGGAGGTTCCTGTGTTTTAGTCACTTATCTGAAGGTATCACTTTATCAAATTCCTCAGTAGTTAAACACATGGAAAGACTAAAGATTCAGGATGTTATGTAAATAGCCCATTCTTTAAGAGTACTGTAATTTTTTGAAATACGTTCATTGCAGAAAAATGAGAGCCCCTTTCCCTTCCCCATCCAACGATTAATTCTTCTTTTATCCTTAAAGGGAAAACTTTTAGTCCCTTTATTTGTACCAATGGCAAATCAAAAATTCAGCTATTTCATGGATGTCACTTAAAGCAGACACCAGAACTCTAGGAACAGGCAAAGTGACACTGCAAAAAAATCGTATGTAGGGCAGACCCATCGCACAACGTTAGAAACAGGCAGCCAGCAGTGACCACAAGCGTCTCAGATCATTAAGCAATGTCTTACTGTGATGTCATGCACGGATGTACAGAGTTGTGATCCTTTGAAAACAGACAGATTGTCAGCATGATAAAGTGGATACAAACAAGTTCTTGAACAGGGATGGCTGAACCTTTGGGGGGAGGGAGAAATGTCGCTGAACTAACTAAAAAGGGATGTCAGCACAACACCAGGAACCCAAGCCATTCACAGACGGCAGGTAAACAAGATCCTTCTCACTGAGATATCTTTCTGTACTGATTAGCAATTCTATAAAATATTCCTAACCTTGTAATCGCCAGACAAATAGTTATCAGCTACAGATGTCAGAACTGAGTTCTTAATTGCTATAAATTAGTGAGTGAACACAGGTTTCTCATTAAACCCATTACACCCCGTATGTTAAAATGGAGCACTTATCACGTGGGCTTTCTTCCTGGCACACAAATCAGGAGCATTCTTTGTAAAATCCTAGGTACAGACAGAGAAGCAGAGAGCTATTGCTAGGGTGTGTGTGGCAGGTTCCTGTTTCTGAAAGTGTGCTTATTCCTGGGGAGAAAGCATTTACCTGGTAATGAATTTGTTGCCTAAATGTTCATGGTGAGCTATACCGGGTCCATCTTTGCTTACTTAAATGGAGGTCATGGTCCAAAAAAATTACAGCAGAGGTTGCATTATTTACTAAAAAAAAAAAAAAAAAATGTATTCCTTATATTTTTAAATTTTTAAAATAATTTCTAGATTGTAACTGAAATTAAATTTAAAATCATGTATTTTATTACCTTTGCAATGTTTAAAAAATATTTTTTGCACTTCAGCACCTACTAGTAATGAATGTATCTCTCAGATACACGCGGCCTACACTGTAATTTTTTTTACTGCAACCTCTGCAGTTTTAAAGACAGTAAAGTGTCATCCCTCTGTGATATCTTTTGCTTCTCTTAGAGGACGTAGAGCATTTCCTCTCAAGGGGCATGGGTTTGCCTCCCGTCACCTGTGCAGGCAAGGAAGCATGAATTGCTAAATTAAAAGGGAAAGAAGGAACAGATTAAAACGCTGTGAAAACATGAACTCTGAACTTTCAGATTAGGTACGCATTAGAGCAACCTGGTTTAAGACTGGGGCTTTCTACTGTGGATCTCCTTCTCAGACTGGAAGATTTATGAGTAATGGGGGAAAGGGTGGGAGGGTTAAACCAAGAAATGTATCAATTACCAAAGTACAAATAAAAATAGCTCCTCTGCACAAGCTTCATTAAGTTTTATCAGTAAGTATCTTGGGGTTTTACACTCAAACCACAGGTCATAAATTCACAGCAAATCCCCCATATGTTCACCAAACACCTGAAATCAATTTTTCTTCTGGTTGTGAAGTAGGAATGTGGTGCTCAAATTAATTATTCATGCAAAGTTAGTTTCTAACAAGGGTAGCTTTTTCATTCATTTTAGCATTTTTATATTGGTATTTAGGTATAAATTCTCTCTTCCAAGTTTGAACAGTAAAAAAATAAAGTTGGTAAAAAAACCTTGTTATAATGTCTGCATTTTTTATAGATAATTCCAGACACTTTGGGGATACAACAAATGATATTAATATTTACTTTAATGTTTTCAAGCAAATATTTCTGTGGGCATGTACAAATCACCTCGAATTATAGAGAAAGTCTGAAGTGAAGTTAAATGCTATATTTATACGTGTCTATGTGTACATGTGAAATGGGCTACTTAGGAAATATCATGTCATTTTCAGTTTATTTTCAGTTTTACTCATCATCTGTGCTATGAAAAGAATTATGAGAAACTTATGCAAATCCCAAAGGCACTCACATTCCTAGGCTAATAAAATTCATTTTCGGATTTTGACACCCAAGATTTGTTGTCCATTTCACACCAATTTCAGTGTAATAAATCATAACAAATTAAAAACATACAGTTACGTTCTCTGGGTTAAAAAGGTGGTCACCAAACTGTTAATACCTCATTTGCTTCTGATGTGATGACTCACAGGGAGGGTCACCTCTCCCCATCACAGAGACTCAGGACTAGATCTCACTCAGTCCCTCTGTGGTCATTTAGTAACAGGGCGATCATTTTATAAGCAGCAAAATCTCAGGAATGCACCCCTCACCCCATTTTATTACTATCATCACTCTTCCTTATTAGCCTGTCACTGGTCTCAGGCAGGAGTGAGAAAAATTTAGCTTTACTTTTTCGAGGAGAATTCCTCCAACTACAAAGAACACATACATGCACAGACATACATAATTTCAGGATGCAACAGTAAACACACACAAAAAGACATTCCCTTACGAGCCTGAGGTAGCTCTTCCTGACTTGCAAATTTCACAGAAATAATCCAAGTTGGTTTCTACCCAAAAGGATTATAAACCTAATTGAAGTCTCAGCTCCAATGAGGCATTGGCTTAAAACACAACACAAAAGTTATATTGTTTAGCAAGCTTTAAAAAACTATCATGGTAAAACTAATTACCAAAGTTGTTTTTGGAAATCATGTTCTAATAAAACATTTTTTTTTAATGACCTTTGAATATTGTGCGAGCGAATGTTAGAGCCTGAAACCCCGATGGTGGGAAAATTCAAACTGAACTTCCATAGGCCCCTGTGAAGAGATCAGGCAAAAAGGCAGGGACAGACCAGAGTTCTCTGCCTCATCAGCCTTCCTGATTTCCTAGCTGGCTACTCTGTGTAGCTTTAAATGAATAACCGATGGGAGAGAACAGGTTTTCTAGGTATAACTATGAATTTTAATGCATTCTTGAAAATAAAATGTTACTGCCTATAAGAAACCACATGTTTTTTTTTTTTTTTTACAATGCATGAAGCAGTTATAATTTGGGGTTAATACCCAAAGTGCACTTATTTTTTCATAGATCCTGTGATTTTTATGGTCCAATATATGGTAAGGACATATAAGGTATTCTAATAGGTTAGAGACATGAAAAAGAGTATGCATTATACTATTCATTCAATAAAACCATGAGAATATAAAGGTTAGCCGGTGTGACCCACAGTTAAATTCTATGCTTCAAACGGAAATACACATTTGCATGTCAGAATGAAGAGTGAAAGGAATTTAATATTACAGGTGAAAATCTTGAAGAGCAAAAATCAGGAATACATTATGAAAATTTGATGTAAAAAAGCAGTGGAAATTAAATTACAAAACCTGTTAGGTTTTGATGACAAAATAAAATGATTATCATGTTCTTTTACATATCAGTGAGCATAGGAACTAATTATAGAACCATTATTTTAATTCTTTAATCATGAAATGATTACAGAATTCAAGGCTAACATTTTTTGTTTCTGCATTTTCTGTCTTTAATGACAGCATAATTGCAAAACACTATACAAAACCAAGCTACGTTGCTTTGTTTTAAGATAAAAATTCCAATACAATGAAGTGCTTAGTACTCATGTCGTAATTCTAAATTATGGCTAAATTCTATATGGCTTTCTTGAAATGACTTAAAATGGAAAATAATGTAACAGGAGATAATAGTCCCTGCAGGCTTTGTAGTGGCTGAATCCAAAATGTTTTTGAGAACTAGAATAAAAGTAGGAACATACATTGATTAGTTTTATAAAAATAAACCAACAACATTAGATGTCCCCAAATGAAAAATTAGTATGTATTACTGAATCTTAAATTTTTTAAGATTGTCAGAATATTTTTCTTGACTGATAATTTATTTTACTTCTATTTATGCTTCTAATTAAATTCATAATTATTAGTTAATAATTTTCTAGGCTTTTCTTCTATTCACGATTTGGCCGTGTCCCAATGTACAAGGAATCTATTTGGATAGAGGGAATAAATGAGAGAAATGTCAATCAATTTAACTTTTCATGTTTGCGGAATTATTATGAAAAAAAAAAAACCACAAAAAGTATGGCCATATTGGTTTGAAATTATTTACAGATTTTGAAAATGGCTTTTGTCATTCTTTTGTAAATGACATTTTTTCAAAGTAATAGTTACTATGTATAGTTTATATTTTAAAATGCTGACAAAAAGGTTTACAATAAAAGAATCTCTTGCTTATCCTTGTCACTACTCAATCCCAAGAAAAACACTTTTAAGGCTTATAGCTGTGTTATATAATATTTTGTTTTATCTCAACCTGAGATAATTGGAATTCATCAATCATAATTCCTGATTTGTGATACACTCTAGTAGATGATTCTTGCATGACTCACTTGCTTTCATTTAGTCATTTTTTAATACTCGATATTATTAAAAGTAAATGATCAGTATGATCCATTACAGAAAAGTTAAGGATTTAACAATAATCCACATCTAACCAAATATTTCTGGTATTTAACTACACATTTCTGAATAACATATTTATACCACTATCTCCTGATTCATTAATTTTAAACGTTATCTGTTGACTTCCTCTGAGGAAACGTTGGCTCTCTTACGACCTGCAATCCCAAATCCCACTCCCAATTCTAATCTCACACATCCACCCAATATAGTTATAGCACAACTTTTAAATTATCTTTTAGTATTTAGATTATTTATATAAAAATTGTTCACTGCTAATTCAAGTGGAGCACTATGATTTATATTTCCTTTCTTCCATGATGTTCTTGGTTTTTCTTTTGCTTAGTTTTCTTAGAGCCTGTCTCTAATTTTTTCCACCCTTTATAGCTTTTTTTAAAAAAGAGTTTTATTTTTCAGAGCAGTTTTAAGTTCACAGGAAAACTGAGGGGAAAGTACAAAGATTTCCCTTGCCCACCCCACCTGCACCGCCACCCGGCCACACACACCTAGTTTTTCCCACTATTCCCATCCCCCACCAGAGTGGTACATTTGTTGGAAGTGATGAACCTACACAGACACATCATAATAACCCAAAGGGCTTATCTTAGGGTTCACTCTTGGTGTTGTATATTCTATAAGTTTGAGCAAATGTATAATGACAAGTATTTATCAGTACAGTATCATACACTATGGTCTCACTGCCCTATAAATCCTCTCTGCTCTGCCTATATCCCTACCCCACCATCAGCAAGCACTGATTTTTTTACTGTCTCCATAGTTTTGCCTTTTCTCCATAGTTGGAACCATGTAGCCTTTTCAGATTGATTTCTTTAACTTAATAATATTCATTTAAGTTTCCTCCATATCCTTTCATGGCTTGATAACTCATTCTTTTTAACACTGAATAATATTCCATTATCTGATTGTATCACACTTTATTTATCCATTCACCTACTGAAGGACATCTTAGTTGCTTCCAAGTTTTGGCAATTATAAATAAAGCTACTATAAACATCATCCATGTTTAAGTTTTTGTGTCAACATAAGTTTTTTACTTTTTTGGGCAAATACCAAGGAGCACCATTGCTGGATTTGTATGATAAAAGCATTTTCTTCTCTTATTTCATGGTGGGTATTACTTACAGTTTTTAAATATTTTCTCTTCTCTTCTCTCCTATTTTCTGGGGTTTTTTTTCCCCAAGTTCTTCTCTTAAGTTTGTTATTTTTGTCTCTGACTTCAAAACTTAAGGCTTCCCTCACATGTTTGATATGCTTGCCTGTCCTTTCATATTTAGGAGTGAGGCACAAACAAGCAGATTAGTCATTGTGTGCATGTGTGGAGCTTATGAAATGCTGGACATTATTCAAGGAAGGCTGCCTAAAGAACCAATTTTTTTGGCTGGAGATCTGCATATGTATGAGGGATCCTTCTCTGGAAGAGAAGCCATTCATTTTTTCAGAGAAGAGAACCCATCCATCTTTGGTCTGAGGTGCATCAGCTTGGCTCTTGGCATTTTGGGATTATTCTGTCATCATGATAGTAATAAGAAGATATAGTAATAAGAAGTATAGGGATAATATTTTTGCTTTGTATTTTTTTGGTTGATTTTCAGTGATTTTCAAGAAAAAGTGAGGAAGTAATACTTTTACTCTCTATGTAAAGACTGGACTTGCTAGTTTGTAATATTCTTATTTCTCAACTGCTTTCAAATAGATTAATTTTTTTTCAAGAATAAATAGGCATATGGATACTTACACAATTTGTTTTTAAGTATATGAAGAACATGGATGTAAATATTCCAAAATGATAACAGTTGTTGGTTATTATAACAGGATAATATTGACGACTGCCCAACAAACTTTAGGATTATTTCCATATTACTTTTTTATATTATTTCTATGTCTTATATTCATAAATTACTTTTTGTAACATGTTTATATTTTATATCTTTTATACATTTATATTTATAAATACATATTACATGTGTGTGTGTGTGTGTGTGTGTATATATACATACACACACACACACACAAAATTTAGTCTATCTATCTATCTATCTATCTATCTATCTATCTATCTATCCAAATGTTGTCTTTCAGACTTTCTCCCACTAAAACTTAGGTTTTGGAATTATACTTCAAATAGTTTTCTTTCCTTTGACCTGTGATGACATTTATAGTTTCACTTTAGGTGTCTATTATATGAGTTTACTCCCATTAGTCAATGTGGTGATTATGGTTTATAATTTTTAATCCTCTGTATCAATATTTGCTGGCCTCCACTCTTAATGCTCCTGCAAAGTAGTGACCAGCTGTCCTTGGGTCTCTTAAAGTTATTCCGCTGGTATTCCTGGTAAAGAATGTTCCATGACTTCCCACAGTGTGGTCCTGTGACAGCTATAGAAGCATTTTTTGAGAATATAATTCTAGTCCAACTCTACCATACAAAGTTAATGTCATGCTTTTGAAGGTAAAGTTTTGTGGCTAGCACATGTGAAGTAACATAAGCAAATTGAACCTGGTATAAGATCTTGAAAAATCGTAGTCTGAAAAGAATCAATTGATACTTTGATTAACTAAAAGTTTACCAAAACCCTTTTTGTTTGTTTGTTTTAGCCCTTGTGTTTGAAAAGTCTTCTAGAAATCATTAAATTCTCTCCCATCTTAGAACAAGGGAATAATGGATATCATTTAACTTTAAAACAGTTGTAAGATTTTCATGACCCTTAGTTCTTCTCATTATTTAGTACTAAGTAGAAAAAAGGAAAAAATTGCTGAATCTTACTCTACTGACTACAGGAAAGTCCCCCAAAGCCCTTTTGTTTTCTCACTGATTTTTTTTTTTGACAAGTCACAATAGCAGTTCTTTTGTAGACACCTACCTCTTTCTTCTAAAAATATAATTTTCAAGCACATTGTCTAACTGTGTGTTTGCTTGGTTTGCTCCCAGTTAATTGAGACTTTATTGTATCATTGCTTAAACATGATTTTAAAATTATACTGTGGCAGAATAAAATGAGAAAAAAAAATCTTTTATGGGCACAGTATTCATAGAAGAGATTCTTTTCTCTAGTTTGACTTTTTTTCTCACTCAATTTCAGGGGTTTTCCAATTTTTAAAATTAAAAAAAAATCAAAATCAATAATATTGATTTCCAGATGCAAATTGTTTGAAATGTGGATAAAAACCTTTTGACTTTTTAAAGTTGATTGATATTTAAGTTGTGATAAAATTTTCATTTTCTATGCCTAAAATGTTTTAAGACTTTAATTTTATACTTTACCATTTTAAATAACTTGTTTTTGGGGAAATAAAACCTGGATTTAACTTGATTACAGGTTTTAATAAAGATTTATTTTTCTGTAATAAAATAGAATTCTCGATCTTTCAATCACTATCAAAGAGCTGGAAAACAGGTAGAGAAGCACCCACCCAAGGTGCTGCTGAATCATGAGCAGAAGAAGCAAAGCTCACAGGAATTCAGATGTACATTTCACAACCAGTCTTGATGCCTGAAGACTCACCCAGGCAGGGAAAATGCCATCTCATGCCTGAGCATGGAGGAGAAAGGAATGGGGCAAAGCATCTATTAAAACTCAGTAGGACCCTTTCCAAGCAGATTGTAACACTGCCTTTTCTGTACTTTTACATTCAACCCATGTCCAAGTACTAGTGTGTAAGGCAGCTAAACCAAGACCAGATAGAACTAATCATGTATGCAGTTGCAACAGATGCCCAGAATGGATATAGACAGATATAGACATTGACATCGACATGGATATAGGCATGGATTTAGATATAAATATCAGCAACATTCTAACACAGACATTTACACTTAAAGAACCAGTTTGGGATTTTTTTTTTTTTTTTGAGTTGCAAAAGAAAGACTTAGAAAATATATACTGAAATTTTACCCGTGTTTGTCACAAGTCAATTATCTGACATGAAGCTACATTGAGACTCAGAAGTCACAGGCCTCATTTTGTTTTGTCTTTTCTCATATTGTAATGTCTCTACAGACTGGCACTGATATTGTTTCATTTTGATATCATAATAGTGTCTCCATGGATTTTGGCTGACATTTTGTTGTGACATTAAGCTACAATAGACCTCCACTGACACTTCATTTTGTCACTGCAACATTGTTTCTATAGGTTTCTAATATTATTTTGTTTTGACATCAGAATGTCATCTCTGTGGTCCTGGCCTGACATTATCTAGAGAACTGTATGAAGAGGTATGGAGTCTATGGAATAGATGAATAAAATGTAGAACATTTAATAAATTTGAGGGTGCTTTTGATAAACACAAATTTACAGGACACAATACAAAATTTATAAAATTGTTTTCATAAAGTCTTATGAAAACATAAGTGCTTATTATACCATGGATTCAGTTAAGGTGTTGATTCTCCATCTTTCCAATAAAATGAAACACTATGAGCCCTTTTACACATCATGAAGTTCAGAGAAGTAACCCTCTTCCCCTTTGTTGCCAGAATCAAATTTTTATTATTATTAATATGATCTGTTTCTCTGCGTTGTAAACTGAACTAAAATGTAAGACATATGTATGACGTATACAATCATAACTGCATTTCATTAAATTTAAGAAACCGTTGATATGACACATTTTATATATCTCTAAGAGAGAAATAAAATGCTGCCAATTAAAGTGGCGTCATTTGTAAGAAGTCTCTTGGTATCACAGATTTTAAACTGTGAAAAAAATATGAATCTTAAACTGATGAAAAATGATGGTGGTATTGCATTTGATAAAATCAATATGACCAAAAACGGTGATAAAAATAATCAATGATAGTTTGAGTATTTTTTCTTTAAAATCACAGGATAAAAACACAAATCTTAAACTCATTTTGCAGTTTTAGGTAGAAATTGATGTATTTCCTGAAAGGGATCTGAAATTTTTTGGATTTACCAAATTCTCTATGAATATTTACTATTAATAATGAGACCAAGAATATTGATCCAGAATGTTAAATACTTCTAGGTTATATTAGCTTAAACTCCCAGAAAAATGTGAGGGCCGTTCAAAAAAAAAATCCAGCCATAAATGCCTCTATTTTTCGCATTATGTGGCCGGATACTTTCTGGACAACCCTCATATCTTTACAATATTAAGTTGTATCTTCAACTTTGGTCAAAAGTCATGTGACAAAAGGTCATAACGTGAACATTTCTGTGTTTTCTATAACCCTATATTTGCAAACATAATTAAATTTGTTATACAATTCTATTTCAAAAATGATATATGTAAAACTTACTTCTAAAATATAATGTCAGAGAAGGTTTTTCTTTTATATTTCCATTTATCACATAATTGATCATAAGAAGAACATTTGTGCATGAATCGTAAACACCCTTCATTTGAAAATGGTCATCTTGTTACACAATTTCAATTTTACAAGTCTGTATGCTAAAAGTGACTCCTGGGATTTAGAGCATACCGAGAGCACTTCTCCACATGGACTCATACATTTCCTTTTGTCACAGAGTAAGGATTTTATGTTGTCCTTTTTGCCTTGGCTATCAGGAAACTCTGAGATAAACTTAGCACCCAATTATAATTACTCACCCACACTAATTTGCTAATACAGCTTTTACCTTTCTGTGTCCTTTTAAACTTCAATAGCTATTTTTTAAAACTGCTTCAAATAAGGTTTGGAAATTAGGCACTTATAACTCATACATGAACAAATTTTACATCTCTAACCACAGTTCCTAGAGCATCACAATGACCACTCTATGGAATACGAGGGCTGTCCGGGGAGGTAAAGCTGAGACATCACTTCGGTGGTCCTCCTCATACATAGAGGTATAGCTTAAGTCATAGGATAGCAGTTCTCAACCTGTGGGTCGTGACCCCTTTGGGGGTTGAATGACCCTCTCACAGGGGTAGCCTAAGACCATCGGAAAACACCTATCAGATATTTACATGACGATTCATAACAGTAGCAAAATGACAGTTATGAAGTAGCAACGAAAATAATTTTATGGGGGTCACCACAACATGGGGAACTGAATTAAAGGGTCGTGGCATTAGGAAGGCTGAGAACCACTGTCATAGGAGAAGATGAGATCATACAGAGAACACGTAGAAGGAGAAGAGGACTGAGTATGGAAGATAAAGCCAACCAATGCTCTTCTTAGGAAAGGACTGTTCTTACTTTTCATTGTGTTGTGTAATAGCAATAGAGAAGCAAGAAGGGAAACTGGGCTGCCTCTGAGGTGGGGATCCCCAGGGATACAAAATGTACTGTGTTTGAGAGCAGTACCTCGAGCAACCCGCTGGGCTCCAGGTAAAAGGCTTATTGCAGGGAATACCTGGGAGGTCCCTGCACAAACCCTTCGGCTTCCTCTGAGCTGGACTCAGGCTTGTGATACCTGGGCTGCTGACAGGTGGCATCTGCTTTGCAGGCAACAAAGAAGAATCTCCTCAGGGGCTGTGGATCTAAGTCTTTTCATGAGCACTACAATTTCACTAATCGGAAGACACTTTAAAGTAATTAAAAATGGTTTGTATGAACTACATATGACAGGTATGATACACCGTTGTCATGATTACCCTAAGTCCAACTCTCTAAGATTAACTTTCCTATTTCCTTGATGTTAGATTAATATCTGTTATCAAACGGATTCCTTGTCTTATCTCTAGTTTGCATAATGCTTTTCATGAAAAGAATTAAAAAAAAATAGTACAGGTTGTGTCCTCTCTTGACTATGCGTCTTTCTTTTGACCAAGTCTATGTTTCACTATATTCTCAGGGTTTTATGGCAGATCAACTGTTTAGTTTATTTTCTAAGTCCCAGTGAATATTCTTGAAAGAGATACTATTTTTTTTCTTCAAAAAAGTTGATTGGATAGCTTCAATTTACTTAAATACTTTGCAAAAAAAAAAAAAAAAAACTAATTGTTTTTCCTTGTAATTTAGAACTATGCTCACTGCAGAATCTTGGGACATAATTAAGATACTAAGTTAAAGATTTCACCAATAATGTAAGTCTGATTAATGACAGAAAAAAACACAAGAGGATAATGTGCTTTTGAATTTTTAAGAAAAAAGCCATAACTTATCAGTAACCATGACTATTGTCTATGTTTGGAAAATGAGTATATTTGGCATTGAAGAAAAGAGAGATCTTTTATTTTATATCATTTTAAATAAAATTCTCATTCCAAGAACATGAGTGTATATATGTGCAGAAAATTTTCCAATTAAAGCTTAAATTTGATGTATACATTTTTCATCCCTTTTGTTTACACTTGGGGGAGGTGCTGTGACCCCACTCAAATCCAATCCAGGAACACCCTTCAAACTAAGGCACATTGTTCACATCCTGCTAAGTCATAACTGATGATATGAAGGGTTGAAAAGCTTAAATTTTAAAAAATGTGGCATTCTCTTTTCACCACAATATGTTCCTAGAAACCACATCACAAAGTGGATTACATTTTCCCATAACAACAATGTTATAATTGAAGGTCATGTTTCCCACCAACATGGATCACATAAGCATAGGTATAATAACTCTACATTTTATAGTAAATTTAATGTTAAAAGTAGGCTGCATATACTATAAATGGGTTTATATATGTAGGTGTTACTTATACTGGAGAACACAAAATTCTATTTTGTGTGTATGTGTGTGTGTGTATATAGATAGATAGATAGATAGATAGATAGATAGATAGATAGTACTAGGGAATTTTTAAAATTTTGGCATGAAATAAACATACCAATTAAGTATTATAATATTTTTATTCTTTTTTAAAAAAAACTAAAAAGGCTTTGTGGAGTATTAAGAGCAGATATTTTGAAGAGGAAGAGGAACATCTTTTGAGTTAAACCTTTTAATTTTACCCTGGAGACCCAACAATCTTTTTACATGATTTTTCATAGGATCTTTTTTATACATGGAAAAAATTTTCCCGTGTAGCCAGCAGAGATTTCCAGAAAATCATTCCATCAACTTTAGAGCTCGTCCAAAACGCTACAGCTAGGACATCATAGACTGCTCAATTAAGTGGTTGAGTGTGTGTTGATTTCTATCGTGGCATTTAATATTTTATCCAAATGCCATTTAAAAACTGGCTTTGAAATAAGAAATTTGATCATTTCCCAGATAATTGATAGAACTGGCACAGAACAATATCCGATCTGTCCTTGTCCTGTTTGCTTTTCTGTCTTCTCAGACACTGGCTGTGAAGAGCACTGAATGGAAGATCAGAGGCAAAGAGAGGACAATTCAGGAGTTAATTACATGGCATGGAATAGATAACTGACCAAACAAGACCTCATGCTGTAGACCAGGGGTGTCCTGCCTTTTGGGCTCCCTGGGCCACTTTGGAAGAAGAAGAATTGTCTTGAGCCACACATAAAACACACTAACACTAATGATAACTGATTAGCTTAAAAACAAACAAACAAAAAGGTCCGTGCATAATTTTCACAATGTTTTAAGAAAGTTTACGAATTTGTGTTGGGCCACATTCAGAGCCGTCCTGGGCTGTAGGTTGGACAAGCTTGCTGTGGAGTAGACAAGACTCCATGATCATAGTAATAGCTTTTAGAATTAAAAAACATTCAAATTATGAAGTAGCTTTGGGATCATTGAGACCAACTCCTTCCTTTTATCAATGGGGAAATTGAGGCCCAGAGAGGTAAAATCACATGCCAAAGTCAAGAAACTAAAAGATGAGAGACTTCAGACAATGCAAGTGTTTGGGTTCTTAGCCTAGGTTCATGTGTGTTTTCCTGATGCACAGACATCAGAGCGAAAGCTTTCTCATCGGTGCCATACTTTAACTAAGAGAGATTCTCTCCCCACACTCCCCATCTCTCTCACACACGTGTATGTGTGTATACATGATACAGTTTCAGTTCATAATATAAATTTAAAGTAAACATGACGACACCACTTCTTTATCCAACACAGAATCAGCCAATTGAAGTCTTTAATTTATATCATTTCTAAAAGAGTACCATCTTTGAGGTATAATAAATGCAAAAATGAGAAATGCAGCCTTTGGCCATTTTAATTCAAATCCTCTAAAAGTCAGTCAAATTTATATAAGTCTTTTCTCCAAGCTGTATCTTTTATCAGTAGTCAGTTGCATTCAAAATCTGGTACAAAAGATGAATTAAATATTAATCAAAGCCCAGAGAATTTTAAGCATCTATTCCATTATCTTAAATGCAACTCCAGACAAACCACGAAAGCAACCCCCCGCCCCCCCACTGCCCCCTACTCTTCAACATAAATAAGCCTTTTAGTCATTTCCCTTACGGTGTAACTCATACCAGGATGGCACTATTTACAGGTTCTGCTGTAAAAGGGCATCACTTCTATTCCTATTTCAATTAAAGCCACTGTGCAATTATGCTTTGCAGAAACAATTAACAGAAGAAAAAAAAAACCATTTCCTTTGCTCCAGCCTTTTTAGTGTGGGGTGGTGAGTACCCTTTCTTACCACTGCTGGCACTGAAGTAATTATTTAATGTTAAGGTTCACTTCCTCAGGTGTAAATTTTGGTTTTAGTTGACACTAAAAAGAAATACCAATTTATTAGGAGATAAAATTTGTTCTCCAGTAATGGAGCAGCTGCGTACATAAATTTATTGTGGTTTAATGTTCTCACACAACGTAATTCAGAGTTTTCTGACAAACTGACTCGCCACTGAAATGACAGTGTGTCTACTGGTGGGGATGGTCCATGAGATGGGAAACTATAAAATGAAATTTCAAAAAAAAAAATTCTCTGTGGAAACATAACATAATGTGTTGGGCAAACACAACTAAAACTCTCTCCTCAGTGTGTTTGAATGAAAAGAGATGCTGCATATTTTACAGCCATGGTGAATCCGCTCACAGCCCACCCTGTAGCCTTCCTGGCCAGGGACTGGCTGACTGAACCATGCCCGGATCCGAGCCTGCTTGGATTCTGAGCAAGAAATGATGGACACTCCCCGACAGGCGTCCCTGATTTTCTTCATCAATAAGGAAGAACAGCAGACAGGTGAGCAGTTAAAATGATTTCCAATTGCTGAATGACCAAGCCACATTTAGCTTGCAGGAAGCAAAAGCACTTTTTGTCAAGAGATAATTTCTTCCCTGACAGTGTCCCCATCTTTCCCACACCCCCTTTCACTTTTAATGTGAGAAAGAGTGGCAGAGGTGGCCGGAGAAGCTGGGTTATTTCTTTGCACCCTTTTCCCTCCCCACAATGCACACACCCCGTGCTGGCAGTGAAGGAGCTGGTGCTTGTGAGCTGTGGCTGAAAATGATTTTTCCCAGTTAATACGGGAAGATTAGTTGAGACTTAAAACTGCTGTAATGTATTTCTGTAATTTATAATATACAGTGACAATTACTATCATTATTTATTAAGCCTCTATTAAGTGTCAGGTACTATGTAAATTGTTGAGAATATGAAGATATGAAAAGTGGTTTCTGCTCTCAACGGTCAGATAACATAATAATAGAAAAAGTCATCAAATGATAAAGGTAATGCCTACTTTTTTATGACAGTAAGGGAAGGGGATGATCAATTCTTAAGGAAAAGGTGAAGACTGAGCCAGATTCACTTTCACAGGTTTCCTGAATTTGGGGAAGGCTTGGAGTGAGAAACGCGTGTCAGTCAGGCCAAGAGATGTGACCGTAGGCAGGGGAGGCAGGTTTAAGAGGCGGCTAGTGGTTCTGGGGTCCTCGTGTGGATGCTGATTATTTCTAAAATGAGACTGCTGGGACCCCCAATCAAACCTGACAGACTGAACACACACATATACAGTTCGGTTCACTTCCAAAAACCCACTAAAGTGACAACAAAGAAAAAGTGAGTCTTAAAACCACAAGGATAAAGAGAATGACAAGGGAGGAGACTGCAATGAATGAAAGATAAGACTTCAGAAACTGGAAGCCTAAGGAAAGAAACTTAGCACATTGGAAAAGGCAAAACCCTACTGAGAGGCAGTGGGGGTTCTGGGTGAACCAAGAATGACTCAGGGATGAGACACAGGACCCTCTGAAGATACAGAGCCAGAGAGAGGTACAGAGGGAGCAGAAGATTAACCTTTGGGTATTTTTGTTTCATGAAGTATTCCCCTTCTCCATCCTCAAAACCCAAAAACCCTTTAAGAACATGCGTGTGTGTATGTGTACATGTATATGTGTATGCATGTGTGTATACTGTACATATTTATTTTGGGGGCCTCATGGCAGTAGCAACAGGCCCAACAGCAAGGAGCTGAGCAGAGAAGGTGGGCACCAGTGGACATGCAGGTGATCTGCACACTGGGATGAGCTACTGACCATGATGCGCAGAAGTAGGAGGCAAAGGCAACACTGCCCACTCACAATGAGCTGCTCCACCGTGTCACAAACAGCTGTTTAGAACAGTCCAAAAGGGGTGTGGCCCACAGCTCCGTCTTGGAGCTGCTTCCCACTCTGGTTAAGATTGAGATAGTCCTTTGAGCAGTAATGGGGCAAGGTTATGCAAGGGACCTGATCTAGAGGCCAAAAAAAAAAAAAAAAAAAAAAGGAATGACTTAATTTCATATTTTTATATAGCGGTCACCAGTCCTCAATTTTACTGGGTATCCACAATTTCAAAAATGTGATGCTCTGAACAGACTGCTCATGGTCAAACCACATGACCTAATTTTTAAGTTGAACTAAAGGGTCCACGTGGGGCAAGAAGGTAAAGGGAAGGGCTTGGCTGCAAGCGCTCCCTCAAGAAAACTCAGAAGGGACAGCTGCCAGTCAAGGTTCTGCCTGAGAAAGTCCTCCGGACGTCCCGCCCCCATGCGCGTCCTTAGCTTCCGCTTCCGGGAGGAGCCACCTCCCTGGGCGGCGGGGCGGAGCTCGGCGTGACGCCAGCTCGCCGGGCGGCCATTTTGACGGTTTTGTCATTAAACCAAACCGCCGCCTAGGCGCTTACTAAGTTCCGTGTATCTTTGGGTTACATGAATGGTAAAAACGGCTTCTGCACATTTAATCTTCTTACTATAAATACCGAAGTGAAGAAAAGAGGTGACAATGAAGGATCATCCCACTCAATTTATTCCTGTTTGAATTCTTCCAGTGGAAAAAAGGAGGGGAATAAAAGGCCCCGCGTATGAATGCAGCAGCCAAAAAACAAAACAAAACAAAAAAAACCTGTGCTGAATCATGAATGTAATTATTCTATGAAAAGATTCAAACTGAATTTTAAAATCTCATTTTATAGCTACTTATAAATCCTGTGAATAGCTGTGCACTGATCTCAGTCAACTTTACACAAGAACTTGTTATCAAGGGCAGAGAGTTTCAAACTGGGAGGGAAGGATGAGGGAGATGGAGGGGCACAGGAGTCCGGTCTGGGCAAGGCGCGGGCCCAGCAGGAAATGCCCTGCTGCTGGGCACAAGAGCCGTGCTCTGCAGGCTTAGGCTCACGCTGCACTGTTGGTGTAGGGGGACGTGTGGCAGGAGTTAGGCAGCGAGCTTCGTGAGGAAGGGGACCTTGTCATACTCATCTTTATTTTCTTAGCCCTGATCCCGATGCCAGGCAAATAAATGCTCCACGAATTTGTAAATGAATAAATGAAAACCTCTGATCACTTTCCAGACATGTGCTCTTCGCTCCCATTTTAAAAATTTTGTTTTCCAAAAATATAATTTATGTCTGCACATCATGAATACATACACACTATTTTCCTCCATACAACCAACCACAAAGGATTCCCTCTATGCAAATCTACTAATTTTACAATAAAACTCTTTCCACCTTATAGTTCCAAGATTTCCAAACTCATGACTTATATTTAAAGATTTGAGACCACCATCTTCCTATACAGGGTTCCCCACTCTTAACCACACACACCCGCATGAAGCAATGATTTTTCATGGTTCTGATACCCATAAAACGATGACATAAAACATATGACAAATTGTAATACAACTGCAGAAATAGGCATTGAAAATTAGAAAAAGAATTCTATTTATTGTGTTAACTATAATTCTAACCAACTATTATTCAGACTTTGACCACAACCCACGATAAAAAGTACATTTTACATAGCAACCAGTACAAATGTACATAAATACATAACTGAAATAGAGATTATGATGTAAAACCATTTCTATTTTTAATATACTCTAATATTTTCTATTCTTTTATTCTATTTAAAAAGTGTTGATGCCCACCTACCAAGATGATTTCATAACCTATGGGAGGTGACTCATAGTTTAAAACCTAAACGTTGTCTCTCATTTCATTTCAAGAGAGAAGCTTTGATGTGAATCCAAGGCAAAGTAGAGACGTTAAAACGCATAAGGTTGTAAATAACTTTCATGGTAAAAGCTAAAGAACCTAGAATCTTCTGGAGAAATCACTGTCAAGTTTATTCTCTCTTTGGCATCTCTACTCCTGTGGTTTTCTTGGATAGCTTCTGTGTGTTTGATTCTCTTTTCTCTTCCATTTCATGTTGCCCGCATGGTTAAGAACAGCAAGAAGTACATGGGGCCCAGAACAGAAAGGTAGCTTGTGCTCAGCCCTGACTCTGGTCAACCAGGCTTCATTCTGAAGCCCAGGAACTTACCAGAGATCCTGTCTTGTGCACTGCAGTGGACCAACAAGGAAACGAGGTTCCAACCTTAGCTTGTCATAGTGTGTCTATGCTGTGGGTCTCTGTGAACATCCCTCTACACTGTCCCACAGAACTTCCTGCCACAATGGAAGTGTTCTACGTGAGTCTATTGAGCACTTGACATGCAGCTAATTCAATGGAGAAACTGAATTTTTAACTTGGAAGTTTAAGAGTCAAATGTAATTGGTGGTTATTAAAGATGTGGGGAGAGGTGAGGTTGGAAGGCTAAGGAGCAGATAAGAATTTGGAGATACTGATCCTGACTGTTTTATTCTGTCAGATACTTCCAAGAGTAAGGATTGAATTATGGCATTCCGCATTCTCAAGTCTTAAAAGAGAAGTAGAGTTTATAGAATCAAACAACCATAGGGTTTCACTGTGGGGTTTTGGCCTTGGTACTAAGCATTCCTTCTCAACTAGACCTGCAGTGAATGGTGTTGTACCAACAGATGCATGTTCTTCGAGGAGCAGAGAAGGCAAGAATCAAGTTCACTATAAGGTTTTGGAAGGACCTAAGTTTAGTTTCTGCTCTGTCACTCACTGGCTGTCAGCCCTGAAGAAAGGTATAAATGTTCATTTTAGCATCCACAGCTATGATGGGTTCCTCTGAATACAAAATGAGATGGTGTTAGGGAAGCACTCAATGCTGTGTATATGGTAGTTATTCACAATACTCAGTAATGTGTGCACACAGGCAGATGTGCAAACAACTGTTACACTAGTTTAGGATAACTACTGATTGAAATCACACAGGTAGAAAGGCTGACTTTATTTATTCAAGATTTGTGTAATTCCTAGAAAAGGGTAGGATAATCTAAAAATTGTGGGAGACAACAAGATAATCTGAATAGCAAATTCCAAGTTTACAATCTATGCTATTGGTAAACCTCCAAACCTAGAACATGGCAGGTGAAAATCAGGTCTCTGAGCTAGCTTATTCATTGGGGTACTCACAACAGAACAGCAAACATGGCTGTTTGGCTCTTTCCATACAATAGGCACTGGATATCCACAGTGCCTCACCCAGGAACTTGTACCTAAAATAAGGTAGCATAATAAATAGCACAAGGGCACAACAGTAGAAGTGAAAAATCATAGATGACTATAGAGGAAGCCTTATACAAAAAAAGCTAAAATGTTTTAATCTTATTAAGTAACAAGGTTATTTAATATAGGTGCAGTCAGTTCTCTATGTCTTCATGACCCAATGAAATCATCAATGTAAACAGATGACCTAGAACCATCAAGTAAGGTTCAATTATTGTTTGAATACACTGCTGAAGAAGTTAGGGAATTCTCTTAAATATACTTTAAGAGAATTCCCATTAAATGCTAAAGATAGTATTGGAAGAAATTTTGGTCGTGAAAAGTAGTAAGCTTTGGTTATTTGGAAGATTCACTATTCTGAATTCAAGACATAATTATGCAGAACTAATAAAACTTCAATAAACACAATAGATAGATCTCAGTGTCCTCTAAGTGCTTACACTGAGAAAAGAGTATACATCTTGTTGCAATCAGTAGGCATCAACGTAATAGACTTCAAGAGAACTGTAGTTTCAACACTGCTATTTGGTACATTTAAAAAAATGTGCTAAAATAATGGGCAATTGAGGCATTCTGAAATTAGATCTAACAAGGTGAATAATTGCTGTGCAAGTCACACTACATTTTATAGACTGTGTTCTCACACTGAACAAGACGCAGATATTGCCTTTAAAAGGTATAATCTTCTATAATCATTTTTCGGTGTTCAAAGCAATTGCTTTCCAATGGAAAAGGAAAGCAAGAAAATATGGTGTGTATCCCAGACTTCTTGCCAACACATGAACTCTGTCTGTTCACAGTGTGAAGGTATTGACCAGTGAGCTAAAGGACAGGGTAGCCAGTAACTTACTGCAACAACTCATGGGAAAAGGAGTAAAATGCTTCTGGGGCCTGCTTCTAGTACACAGGCCCCACTGAGGTAGCATGTGGAGAAAGACGTAATCACCCCACATGAGGTCATTTTTAGGCCAGAGCAAACTAGGGTGAAGCACCATAAAAAAGAACTAACTTAGCATGAATTGAGGGGTAGTACTCAATTGAAATTCAATACCAAGAGGTTAAGGAATAGATTTATTCAAATATTTCTATACTGTACACTGAGTGAAAGACACTCTGTCACACATATAGGGAATCAAAAGATGAATAAGGCATAGTCACTAAAGGAGGGAAGACACAAGATGATACTCGTATATTCATATATGTTATTATACGCCTTTTGGCAGAGCCTGTCATGCTATGTGCTGGGCATAAACTGATGCCTTCAACAAGAATGTTTCCTGTCCTTATGGAACAACTGTGCTGATAATAAATTTTAACTAGAATTGTGTTATGTGCTAGGAAGGAGAAAAACTGTGTGCTTGGCTTGAGCTAAGCCTGCAACATTCACCTGATTCATAAAATAAATTGAAATGATTAGTAAGGGAACGCTACTAAAAGCTGACCTAACAGGCTAGAAAGACCTCACAAGCAAAGAAAATTATGGGTATTTAGAGTCACCAACCAGGCCACACATTTGTGACAGGATTGTGAGAATTCAGACTCATTCCCCCAACTGTGGGGTGAGCTGCTCGGCTAGAGGTATCACCACATGGGAATCTGAAACCCCATAATTTCAGAGCTAGAACCAATTCCAAAAAATGACAAGCAGAGTTCTAAGGGAATGCACAGCACACATAGCTAAGAACCATCTAAGACTCCATCAACACATAAATAAACTCATACTCTCACCAATGTACATGAGCGTACACTTCACACATCACCATGGTAGCCTATTTTAAATGCTTTTCTGCTTATCAGGTGATTTGTTATTTTTCACTTCAGAAACAAGCAATCTGTCACCACCAGACTGAAGATGGGGTTTTAAGCCCAATGCCCACGCTGGGACAAAGAGCAGCCATGCCCGGGAGGGCCAAGCCCTTACCTTGGAATTTAAGTCAGAAAGAGGCCTGTGCTCCTGGACAGTCTATGGACAGGAACAGGAAACACCCAAAAAGTGCAGGATACATAATTAGGTAAAAAGTAGAGTAATCCATTCTTGTGAGTTCAGGTAAGAATTCTTGGGTGAGGAAACATGTGTGTTAGATCTTAAAATTAAAGTAGAATTTGAGAAGTTCAGGAAAGGACAGGAGATGAAAGATAACATAGGTAAGATGTTGTAGTTAATTTTTTTAAAAAAGGTACAGTTTGGCCGGGAAACAAGAGGCCCAATCAGAGTGGGAGGAGAGTGGGTGATAAAACTAGATAGACATAGGGGCCAAATAATATACAGTGTGGGGTAAAGAATCACTAGCAAATTTTTTTCCATGAAGGACCAACTAGCAAATATTTTGTTTCAGCTATTCAACTTTGTCTTTGTAGTGCAAAGATAGCCACACACAATGCCTAAACAAAATTTAATTTGCGTACCCCTGTTTGCAGATCCCACAGCTTACAGTCCCATGTTTTACAGCAGCAGTCCCCCAACCTTTTTGGCACCAGAAACTGGTTTCAGGGATGACAATTTTTCCATGAATCAGAGATAGGGGAAGAGTTGGTTTCAGGGTGATTTAAATGTCAGGTACACCTTAATTGTCACTTAACACTCACAAGTTTTGATGAGTCTGCAAGCAATTGATTTATTATGGTCTCTGTGTAGTCAAACTTCTTTGCTAATGCTGATATGTATTTGCAGCTGCTCTGCAGCACTAGCATCACTGCCTCAGCCCCACCTCAGATCATCAGGCATTAGATTCTCATAAGAAGCATGCAACCAAATCCCTCACATGCGCAGTTCACAGTGGGGTTTGTGCTCCTGTGAGAATCTAATGCCTCTGCTGATCTGACAGGAGGCAGAGCTCAGGTGGTAATGAGAGTGATGGGGAACAGCTGTAAACACAGATGAAGCTTTGCTTGCTCACCTGCCACTCATGTACTGCTGGGTGGCCCAGTTCCTAACAGGTCACAGACAGGTACTCGTCCATACCCTGGGGGTTGGGGACGCCTGCTTTAGAGGATTTCAGAAGATAAGATCTGCTCAAGCACTGGTGGGAGGCCTACATGGACAACAGAATCAGAATCAAGGATGTTTTACTGTAAGGGTCTGGAGGAGAGGGAGTCCATTGAGTAACTAGAGCACTCTGAAATAATGGATCCCTGTTCTTTATACGAAAGGGTTCCAAAAAACAATAAACACCTGGGGGAAAGAAGTATCACAGAGCAATGTATCTAAACTAGATTACTATTCCATTTGTTACTTTAGATAATTATTATTTCCTTAAATATAAAGAGTAATACGGACTGAAAGTGGTTAATTAAGAAACCACACACCTTGGTCAACTTGTGGAAGACAATGAACAGCGCATCACTAATAACAGCCTTTGCCTAAAGCAGAGAAGTAAATAACTTCATAGGAGGCTGGAAATGTGAAACAAAGAGCTACCAAATAATGAAGAAAAAGAAGGAATGGCGATAAAATTTTCCTTCTGTTTTTGACTAACTTGTGAGAGATTAGTAGAAAACTTTCTGTTTACCTCCAATGTGGATGTTTTCTATGGAGCTGTTAACATCATTAAACACACTGAAGCATGATCGCAGTATGTTTTTGCAATGGGCAAGCACACACAACTTCACGTGGAACTACCACAATTCTTGTAATCTCCAGGAATTAGTCAAAAAATGGATTATTTCAATATCATAAACATATACTTAAAACAAATATATTCTATGATGTATCTGAATATCTTAGAAAATAATATTTCAAAGCTTTCCATGAGATATAGCACTTGTTGAATTATTCTTACTAGAATATAAGACAATGCAAGACAACAGAATCATGGCCAGAAGCCGAGGTCTGAATGAACTAAGAACAGTACTTTTTCTTGTTTTACTTTAAGAAACACTTAGCAAATTCCAATTACAACTTTTGCAGACTTGTTTAAGCCACTACTGAAGATGAATTGTAGTTTCACTGTGTGTAAACAATTGAAAACTGACTTATATGCAAAAAGTTGTCTTTTTTTAAAATTCAAAAAGTACTTTCAGTTTGCCTCCCAGTTGGATGGACACACACACAGAGTATTTTATTTTCACAGTGTTTTCTGGGGGTTTAAAAGAGCAAGTAGTAGCATTTCTGAAACAAACAGACTGAATTCATCCATACAAGTTATCAAGTCACTGACTGGAAAGTTTTCAAGAAATTTTACTTTAGCCAATTGAATCTACGTTATTTAAAACAGAGGAATCTTTTTATTTTATTTTTTTTTAAGATTCACTATAGGCCCCTATTAGAATCCCACCCTAACACTCCATCAAGTTGTTTCTAAAACACAGGCAAAAAAAAAAAAAAGATTCCTTTAATTTAAATTCATTTCCCCTATAGCTGGCCTCTAGAAAAACAGGGAAAAACTGGTCAGACTCATCCTCATGAAACCCTTGGGGTTTAGGAGAGTAAGAACCAGGTCTCCATCCAGCGTTCTCTTTTTTAAGCTGAGTAAATCGAATTTTCCCTCTCTTCCATCTCTCAGAACTGCCTGTTAAGATTGCCAATTTCTCCACTTCTCTTTTGATATGCAGATACCAAAAGTTACACATACTAAATTCAGGAAAATTAGGAAGTTTAAAAGCCAGACTCACGTGTTCACTGAAATCTTACTGATTATCTGGCATCTGGCATGGTGCTCTACAGGACGAACTCCATCATGGCCCAAGAGGAAAACCTGTTTCTGTTTGTTCACAAGGATGACTCTGTCTTTTGTGTCCCTAGTTTTACAGCCTCCTCCACCCACCTGCCAGCACAGCTCCTGCTCTGCCGTCACTCATTCTGGATGAATCATCAGGACTTCACTGCCTGAGTTATGTTGCTCTTATATCATCAATGCCTCCATCGTTGCTGCTTGATTTATTTCAGCTTCATAACCTTTCCTTGACCTTCCTATTCAATTGAGTTATAAATACTAAGTTCCATCTCTATTCTTCTATGCCTAACATTGCACAAGAGTCATTACATCCCACTTCCCCACTTCACACTGCCTTCTCAACATCTAGCAATTTGACTTCAGTAGCTCGAACTGTATTCTCAAATGATTTTCTAAGAGCTTAAGGCAGTAAGTGACCTCTTTTTGGTCTTCATATTTTCTGTAAAAATTGACCCTACTCTTTTTCCTTGGGTGAAACATAAGTTCTCCAGGTTTGCTGAGGAGTACCCCCAAATTATTACTTGTCCCTTATCTCTCTCTGTTTGCTTCACCCATAGGGTGGTCCATCCCGTGACATCAGTAATGGTTTTCATGTCCTGGAACCTACTGACCCAGCTCTGTCCTCTCTTTTAAACACCATATCCATCATTCTAGTTGCCTGCTGGTATCTCACCTAGATATGCTGACAACATGGTGCACTGGTGATATAAAAAATAAAATCTTTATCCACAAAGCCTCCCCTTCTTCTTTTATCCATGTATTAGTTAATGCTATCACCATTTTGTCTTTAAAATCAGCAATGTTTTTCTTTCTCTCCTCAATCCCTACTCCCCGATCCCTCCCCCAAATTCAATGAGCTGGACTCAAGGATGTGAAGTAGAAATAAGGGAGCTTACTTTACTGTCGATAAAATATTAAGCTTAGAAAAAAGTTGCTCTATTGGATAAAATTAATTGGAAAACAAAATTAAATTTAGTTTGGTGTGTTTCAAAGCATGGACTATGCTCTTCCTTAAGAAGTATTGATGGATGTTAATTATTCTCGAGTCTCAAGACAAAATTCTATTTTGACCCTGACAGATGGAAATAACTAGAAATTTCACTTGCACTGAAAAGAGCTCAGAAAGTCTCAAAGACTCTAAGTCCAGAGCTGGGAGAGCCTGAGGCCCCTTCACTCCTCTAAAAGAAAGGCTTCTCACAAAATATGGTTGACCTTTGAACAATGGGGTGGGGAGGTAGGGGCATCAACCCCCAACACAGTCCAGAATCTGTATAGAACTCTTGACTGTCCCCAAACTTTACTAATAGCTCTATTTACTGGAAGCCTTACCAATAACATAAATAATCAATTAACAAATATTTGTTATATGTATCATATGAGTATGCTGTAGTCTCACAATAAAGTAAACCAAAGAATATGTTATTGAGAAAATCCTAAGGAAGATTTTCAATAAATACATTTACAGTATTTATTGAAAAACAAATCTGCATATAAGTGGACCCATACAGTTCAAGCCCATGTTGTTCAAGGGTCAATTGTATTATGCAAACACACACATGTGCGCGCGCACCACACACACACACACACACACACACCACACACAATCCAACTTGTAATTTTTTCTCAAATACTTAAAAAAAAAGCAATACTAAAAGTAAACCTTAAAGATATTTGTAATCTTGTTTTTCTTCATTTCTAGTTAAGAAAGGGTGGCTGGTATAATTCAATACTAACATTTTGAAGAAGCCATCGGAGATGATACACTCTGTGGGGGTCACTATTTGCAAAACAAAAGTATCAAGCTGATTAAGAGAGTGCTTGGTAAGAACAAATAAAATAAGCATGACCAGTGTGTCTGGGCGGTGATGATACAAGCTTCGTGCACCACTAGAGACGTACGCCTGCTGCAATGGCGGATCGGTGTTGCTGCCCTCCTTAAATCTGCTGCTAGAGGGCTTGTCTGTGTGTCTATGTGAGGCAGTAACCTTAGACAGCAGAGCAGCTGAGCTTGGCTGCAGAATTCTCCCACTTGTCCACAACGACCAATTAAATATTGTTCTCTAATTATTATTCATCTAGAGTTTACTTCCAAAAAGTCTGACTATAATAAATTATACTTAGCCCCAAACTATACTGAATACCTTGGGTCATTGTGAACATCAACCATCATTGCCTGATTCTGCCAGAATTTGCACTCTGGTGTGTGATGGGGTACAGCACTGGGTGACATGCTGTGTCATGCACAATTAGGCTCCCGGGAATGCCTTTTCATTATATTAGAACAGTCAACACGAGGAACAGTACAGCGTGGTTGTCATAAAAAGGTGCTCTATAAGTGACAAGACTTTTTCAGTCTCTAGAGAAATATTTTTAAAAACCTCAAGTCAAGAAATTACTTCTATGTAGGGTAGTTGAAAATAGAAAAAATATTCAGGTAAATGGAAAGAAGAACATCCTCTGAAATGAAAAACATTAGAAAGTACACAGAACTGAGTAAAACAGAAAAATGTCTTCCTTAAGGGCAATTGCTCTGTGATATATTCTAAACTGATTTCACCAGCTTCAAAGAGAATAATTTGTTTATGTTTGCACATGACTCTACTCCAGAAACAGAAGGTAGTTTTAAAGGATTTATTAGTTTCTTATTTGTTCTCTAGTTCATTTTTATACCTATTTATTTGTGTCCTTTGGTACAATAATAGACTCTTGGCACTCAGGGAAATATCCACTGACCCTGTGTCCTAAAATCATGTACCACCATTAACAGAAAGGGTTGCCCTTTGGCCTTCATTGCTCCCAGGGGTGCAAGAGTGTTATGTTGAAACATGGGTCTTTTTGAGCAAAGGTCATGCCATCAGTAATGGCTTGATGTTGGGTTTTGCTTTTCTTCTTTTTTCCTTAATGAAAAGGCTAAATATTTAACAGAACTGTAACATGCATGCTATCTTCATTTTATAGCTTTGATATCCCTTCCGAAATAGAGTTTGAGATGTGTAGCTTAAATATTTTATGAAAAATGCCTCCTCCAACAGAAACGTTAATAATTTAATACAGGGTAGACTACACACCAAGTTTCAGAAATAGTTATTTAGTAATATTTTTGTATTTGGTATGAAAGCTTAGTAGATAATTCTCTTGTGGTATACTTTGATTTAAAGTTTTTTTTTTTTCCTGCAAAATTATGTTAGTATAAAACATGTCACAGTAAACACTAATTTTAAAATCAGTTTCTGATTTCTTATTTTTTTTTAATGCAGGGAACTGAGAACATATTTTTGAGCTATGCCAACACATCTTGCCAAAGCTTGGTTTTGATGTTAACTATTCAGGGGCACACATAGCTCTGTGCTTCTGCTTAGCCTAATACTCTCTGAGACACTGGGGAAATCTCCAGGACAGGCACACGATGGGTATGTCACCGCGAGGGTGATGTGCTCCACTTTGATTGTCCAGACACACTTTCCCTGCACAGGGTTCATTGGCTCCAAGGTAGTTACTGAAAACAGCATCTATCACCAACAGCTGTGTCCTGATGTTTCGACAATCTGTGCTCATAAAACATGATGTTTGGTAACTTCTTTCTAATACACTTTGCTTTTTTCATTTCCACACCAAAACTCCCACTTCTGTATCTTCTTTCATCCCAGCGTTTCTAAATAGTTCGAGGGCATTAATTATGCCATGCAAAATCCTCTCGCTGTAATTATTGGTGTTATTGTTATCCTAATTATCTGTAATACTGACAAATCTGCTTTCTATATTAGGTTGCACCCTGAAAATTCACTTACTGGAATATGCATTAATGCTACTTAGTAATGTCTGTTGCCTTGTTGATAAATAAAGAACTGAAATGTGTACTACATAATCTTCTCAGTTCCACACTATGCTTTTCACATTAAATGTTGGTGCTGAACTTCTTTTTCTAAAATGTCTCTTCTATACACAAACTTTTTCCTATGGTTAGGAACTAAGTCCCAGCTACATTTTGGTAATCAATTTTAGACAAACTGGGGCTAGGTATGTCAAAGACAGAAGCAGCTGCTCAAAATTCCATTTCTATGTACCATGCATTTCAGGAAATCAAAGGAGAGATGACTCTCTGTTTTCAAGAAGCTTACACTTGCAGAGAAAGGCCAAATGCAGAACAGAATATAGGGGTCAGTTTGGTTTCCCATGAGGGTGGCAAAAGGAAACAACATGCATCTGGGAAAAGACACACAGGAGAGCAGGAGGTGGCAAGAAAGCTGCACATTCTGGTGATAAACTTGGAGTTGAAAGTGCAAGTTTTATTTTCACTCACAAACATAAGGAGACCCTTTTGGAAACCCTAAGGAGATGATACATGGTCCACGAGATGGAGAAAGAAGAAAACTTTGAGGGGCCAGCTCTTCCCCTCTACTGGGGACCCAATGGAGGAAAATGGACATTTGGGGGATTTATTAATAGATAAGAGAAAAAGAACACATTTCTGACAGTGAGACTTACTAAACAAATAATAGACTAGGTTATAGAAAGAAATGGAAAATGTCCTCTGTGCAAGTCTTTAAAACTGGGATGAGGTTTCAACAACCTAAAGAATGGGGCAAGTGAGATACAGAGCGTACTAGCCTAAAGGAAACCACATAGCATGGCCTTCTAGGACTGAGCAAGGGCTCCTTGGTACATCCAAGGAGCTTACTGATCAGAGTGGGCCACCATGTTCCATCACACAGCCTCCCCTGACCCACAGTGGGTGGGCACCTGGGAGGTTGCCAGCCAAGAAGAGCCCGGACTATACTCAGAAAAGCCAAGGTCACCTTCAGGTGACACGAACCTATAACACTAGATCCATTTGCAGAACCCTTAATCCACTAGCGGAAATCTTAAGTTTGGGGTCATTAGAAGATGTTTCGCTTTTAAAAGCTCGTTGAGAATACTATGTTCATCACGGGTTTATTCACTCAACTCCACTGAGTGCTTACTCTTGTGCTTGGTGGCAGGCATAAAGCTACATGAGACATGGGGAAGACAGGAACATAAAGAGTTAATCCTACACCAGAGTTTCAAATGATAGGACAGAGGTAGAATGTGTGGGAAGCACAGATGGTGGACACTGACCCCAGACAGAGGGCACAGGGCAGGCTCATGGACTGACATCAGGGGATCCCGGAAGGAAAGAGCCCGGCAGCTGATGATGGAGCAGAAAGGCTTTCTTTCTAGATAAAGGGCATGTCTGAAGGCGTGACATGGCACAACGAGAGATGATCGTGCAGAGCCTACAGCGGGGAAAACAGGCAAGAGCACTACCTCTGTTAGCGTTCTGTTTGTCTTTTAGCACCAAGGTCGCTTTGTAAAATATTTAAGTAAGACCTTCAGCCTTGATTAGAACATCTGTCATATGAATATGTATTTGCTGGCTGCCAGGAATAATGTGTTAGACATGGAATTCAAATGCCCTTTCATTCACCAATGGCTACTAAGAACTGTAATCAAGCCAAGTCCTCTTATCTAAACAAACAAACTAAATGTAGGGATAGATTTCTAAATAGGAAACATGATTAATTTGATCTTTGTTTTCCTCCACCATAAATACACACTCTTTATTCATGACATACATTCCCCTATGTATACACATATTTATATATTGTATCTATCAATCAATAAAAAAGATGTCACATGGAGTGCACAACTTAACAAGCTAGAATTCAAGTTTTACAGAGGCAAAAAGGAAGCTAAGTGATTTTTTTAGACGTTCTTTGGTTGTACCTCACACCAAACTACAGTATCAAAGACAATTAAAGTGGCTCCTTCAAGTTCATCACCCACTGAGGTTTTCCCAGCAGCTCCATGTGGCACTTTATCTTCTCATCCTCTGTCACCATCGCCATGAGGTTGGCTAATACTCAATATGGACAAGGTCTCTGGGAGAGCGAGGGGGCCAAAATACAGAAATCTCACCAAGTGACATGAATATAATTTGTAGAAAAATGGAGAGAAATGTTCATGTATGGCTAGTAAAAATATGGCTTTTGTCTATGCTCATGGCCTACACGTGTCCCTGTTTCTTTTCAGCACACGAGACTGACTGCAGAGCCCCCTCCCCCACCCCTGCCAAGATGTGTAAAACAGCAGCCATTCACTCAGGGAATCTGTGCAGACCTGCTTCCAGGTTCAGTGTCCTGAAGTCAAACCCCAACTTCTCTGGGGTCTTTCCAATGACTTCTCCCCATTTCCCTTTTCCCCATGTCTCTGCCCTTATGACGGATTTACTAAAAGACCGAGATTTTTTAGACAGGCAATTGCTGTTGTAACACAACCTTCTCAAGGGTTAAGTGTAAATGAATCAGAAACATGTGGCTTAAATTTCTCACAAAATTGAATTCAGATGGACTTAGATATAAAAGGGAAAAAAGTGTTTTCCAAAACATGGTTTGAGTTTTGAAAAACTCCAAGTGCTGAGAAAATGGCCAGAATTATTCATCCATAATGCTGCAAAACTTTGTTCTGTTAAGTAATGCGTCATGCTCGGGGAAAACCACATCTATAGCGATTAAACACCCACCTTCTCAATTTGGTAGAGAGCTCAAACAGAATCAAATGAGAACAGAACACTAAATGCCCCGGGTGAGTAACTGAGAAGAGTGATTCCTTACATTGAATGTCTCCATGTATTATTTGGGGCTCTTGTGCCAATGCGATTCGGATTGAGCAGGTCTCGGGTATAGCCTGAGATTCTGCTGCATGAATAACAAGCTTCCAGGTGATGCCTATGCTGCTGGTGCACAGGTCACATCTGCGCATCCAGGGTGTAGGTCACTCATCTGCTGTTAGCACTCACAACACAAGTCATTTATACTGTTATATATCTCTGAGCTTCCTGAGATTCTGACTTGCTTGATGATCAGAAAAAAATATATATAAGCCAAGCAAAATTACATGAATAGGAATTAAAATATCCTGTTAAAAAGGTATAGATAATCGCTGTGAGATTTACATAACAATATACACTGATTAGAAGTAATGAGTAATGTATTCATTATTACGCATGAACGATGAGAAAACAAATAAGAAACAATAAATATTCATCATTACCAGCTCTGCTACTACTTTACATCCTAGTCCAACTGGGACTCCTTTCATAAAATCCTCTAAATCACTTCAGACATCAGAGATATGGCCTGTTTTGAATTCTAGAGCTGTTTTGTTTACCACACGACTAATTAGTCAGAATTGTTCAGTCCTATTGCATGAATTAATTTTTCACATATGGATGCCTTATTTTCACAACTAGATTTTAATTTTTGTAAGGGTGTGGATTGTGTTTTCTTTCTTCTAAATTCCCCAAAGTTCCTCAACATGCTTTCACAGTTGACTATGAAATATTAATAAACTGCACGTCCTCTATAAATGCATACAGTACTGGCAAACCAAGGCCATACAAACACCCACACCCATTTCCACAATGTTAGAATTCATGCTGTTCAAGTTGTAATAAATCCAGATGTATTTGTTAACTGGAGGGGCTGAGGATAGGGCATAAATGTCATAGCTGGGTAAGGAAACATCCGATGTTCTAAGAAAACATGCAGTACTTGGTCTCACGAATGAGTTTTATCAAGCATTCAAAGAGGAACTAGTGCCTATTCTCCTCAAACTCTTTCAAAAAATGGAAGAAGAGGTAATACTTCCCAACTCTTTCCATGAGGCCAACATAATCCTAATATCAAAGCCTGGTAAGGATAACACAAAGAAAGAAAAGTATAGACCAATATCTCTGATGAACACAGATACAAATGTACTAAATAAAATACTAGCAAACAGAATACAACAGTGCATTGGAAAGATTATACACCAAGATCAAGTGGGATGCATCCCAGGAGCACAAGGATGGTTCATGATATGCAAACCAATCAATGTGATACACTGCATATGATTACATTAATTGATGAAGGAAAAGCATTCAACAAGATACATCGATTTATGATCAAAACACTGAATAAAATGGGTAGAGAAGGAAAGTATCTCAACATAATAAAGGCCATATCTGACAAACCCTCGGCTAACATCATACTGAATGGGGAAAAGCTGAAGACTATTCCCCTAAAATCAGGAACAAGATGAGGATGTCCCCTGTCACCACTGCTATTTAATATAGTTCCAGCCAGAGCAATTAGGTAAGAGAAAGGAATGAAAGGCATCCAAATTGGGAGAGAAGAAGTTAAACTGTCATTTTTGCAGATGACATGATCCTTTATATAGAAAATTCAAAAGATTCCACCAAAAAACTAGTAGAAATAATAAACAAACACAGTAAAGTTGCAGGATATAAAATCAATGTACAAAAATCAATCACATTTCTGTATACTAACAATGAAATTTCAGAAACCATATGATTCAGAAATGAGAGAAACAATACCTTTTGTGATTGCAACAAAAAGAATAAAATACTTAGGAATAAACTTAACAAAAAAATGTGAAGAACTTATATACTGAAAACTATAAGACACCATTAAAAGAAATTGAAGAGGAGACAAAGAAAGGGAAAGATACTCCGCTTTCATGGATTTGAAGAATCAACATTGTTAAAATGGCCATATTACTCAAGGTAATATATAGATTTAATGTAATTCCCATCAAAATCCTACAAACATTCTTTCAAGAAATCGATAAAAGAATCATCAGATTCGTATGGAACAAAAGACCCCGAATCACCAAAACAATCCTTCATAAAAAGTATAAGTCTGGGAGCATCACACTTCCTGATTTCAATCTATACTACAAAGTGTCAATAATCAAGACAGCTTGGTATTGGCAGAAAAACAGACACACAGACCAAGGGTACAGAATTTAAAACCCAGAAATAAACCCACAAATATATGAACAGATAATTTTCAACAAAGGAGTGAAAAACATACAATGGGGAAAAGAAAGCCTCTTCAGTAAATGGTGCTTGGGAAAATCGAAAAAACCATATGCAAAAGAATGAATCTGAACTGTGAACTGTCACCATATACAAAAATTAACTCAAAATGGATTAAAGACTTTTTAAGACCTGCAACAATAAACGGTATAGAAGAAGACATTGGTACTAAACTGATAGACGTAGGGCTCAAGGAAGACTTCATGAACCTGACCTCAAAGGCAAGGGAAGTAAAAGCAAAAATAAATGAATGGGATTATATCAAACTAAAAAGCTTCTGCACAGCAAAAGAAACCATCAACAGGTTCTTGAGCCATTTTCCTGCTCAGGCCCACTCCTACGTCTATGGAGTATACTATCCCTTTTATAAACTCTCTTTGTTTCATTTTATTTTCCTTTCAATAAACTGTTTCTTGGTGTCACCTCTAAATAGATAGATGATAGATAGATAGATAGATAGATAGATAGATAGATAGATAAAAGAAACTATCAATAAAGCAAAGAGACAGCCAACCGAGTGGGAGAAAATATTTGCAAGCAATGCCTCTGATAAGGGGCTAATATCTAATATATAAAAAGAATTTATACAACTCAACAATCCAATTAAAGAATGGGCAAAGGACCTAAATAGACATTTCTTCCAGGAAGACATATAAATGGCCAACAGATACTAAAAAAAAATGCTCAACTTCACTAGCTATTAGGGAAATACAAATCAAAACCACAATGAGATACTACCTCACACCTGTGAGAATGGCTATTATCAACAAGACCGGGAATAACAAGAGTTAGGGACATTGTGGAGAAAAAGGAACTCTCACACACTGCTGGTGGGAGTGCAAATTGGTACAACTGCTATGGAGGACAGTATGGAGGTTCCCAAAAAAATTACCAATAGAGTTACCATACGACACAGCAATCCCCCTTCTGTGTATCTACCCAAAAAATTTGGAAACCTTAGTCCTCAAAGATATGCAACCCCATGTTCATTGCAGCGCTATTCACAGTGGCCAAATCATGGACACAACCAAAGTATTCTTTGATAGACACCTGGCTCAAGAGGCTGTGGTACATATACACAATGGAATATTACTCAGCCATAAGTAAAGACGAAATAGGGCCATTTATGACGACACGGATGGACCTTCAGACCATCATGCAAAGTGAAATAAGCCAGACAGAAAAAACTAAGAACCATATGAATTTACTCATTTGTGGAACACAAAGCTGAAAGCAACAAAGAAACAAAAATTCATGGACACAATCAATAGTTTCGTGGTTAGTGGTTATCTGAGGGTATGAGGAGGGGGGTGTGAAAGGAGGGAGGTGGAGTCAAAGACATGGTGATGGGAAGAGATCTGACTCTGGGTGATGAATACTTAATACAACACATAGATGATGCACTGTAGAATTGTACACCTGGAACCTATGTAATCTTTACTAATCAATGTCATCCCAATAAACCTAACAATAAAACAAATAACTAAAATATTAACAAATCAAAAAGGAAAAGAAGAGAAAACATTCAGTACTTATCCACAAGGCTTGATAAAAAATTTGGAATTTCTTTCCTCCCCCAGAGGATTAATGGGCCCATTTTTCATACATACAGCTTTACAGGAAACTTGCTATGATGAAGAATATTATCATTTTTCTCTTGGGTAAATGAAAGCAGACAAGCAGCTTACTTTTATGTATACCACACACATTCCAGCACAATGGCAACGTTAGGGAAAGTGTTTATCAAATGCTCCAACTTCCAAATCATCATTCCCCCTTTTCTGGAAGGAAGCCATATAGTTGACTGCCTCTCTAAGGGCAAGGTCATTCCCTGGTTCTGAAATACCCACTCACACAGCCACCCAGTCACTTCATTTTCACATTGAAGCACCTGGGAAAACAGACCCAGAAGGTTCTCTTATCACAGCAAATGAAGAAAGTCAACAAGTTGATGTGACCCTGAGAACTCTAGCTATTGGCTCCTTTTCCTGCTTTGAGTTCTTCTGCAGTGGAAGCCCCCAAACCACAATTCTCCTCACCAGGGAGCCCCAGGAAGATTCCGCTGACCCACTCAGGCAAGGAAAGAAACCATTTCCTCCTATCAGCACGCTACATGGTTGGTTGTGGAAGCAATGCCATATGTGCAGGTTGGGTGAATTGACCATTAGATCTCTGTATCAGGAATGTCACCAAGCATAAGAATGCTATCTAGGAAAATGTGTCCAGGCTTACCCATGGCCAAACAGAAATAAACTTTAGTGCTATATATTCAAATAGGACTGCTCAAAACGAATTTTTTGGAAAGATATGACTGCCAGAATTTCATCCTTCAAGTATCAGTCAAACAGCAATTATATACACAGCAAGATACGAGGCTAAGTTTGGAAAGAGTGCTTTTATTTTCTTATTTTTAAACCAAAGAAACTTGCACTCTAGTTGGAAAGATAAGACATATACTTCCAAGCAGTTAAGTGACTTTATAGAGCCAAGGATGTTAATACAAGAGAATGTTATGAAATGGTATTAATTATAAGAAAGGAGTGCTTGAGCTAGGTCCTGAAGGTTGGGGAAACTGTGTAGAGAGGAGGGGAACAGCATTCCAGAATGAGGGTGTGCAGTCCTGAAACCCTGATGCTCAGGCACGTGGGGCAGCCTGTTCGGCTGGTGCAAAAAAGACAATATCAGGTAGGAATTTAGGTTATGGATAAAGTAATAAAATCATCAAATCAAAGAGCTTAGACACCATTCATTAGCAAGATGTTTTTCAAACTTTGTTTCTGAAAAAATTAAGATTGATTCTACAGGGTGACTCAAAAGTCTGAATGACTGATATTAATAATAAAGAAATGTATTATCTTTGACCTTAAAACTAAATTTCCACTAATAAATAAAATTGGTTTTATCAGCTTTTTTTTACTGTTCTTCTATACACAATTTCATTGAGAAAAATGAATGATATAATGTAGAGCTACCTTCTTAGTTATCAAAGGAAAGAACAGTATTAAAGTATTCTATTTTTAATATAAAGTCACTTCAAAATTAATTGAAAATTCATTGTATTACTAAAATAATACAAATGCTTGACACTTTGGACTTTCTGGTACCTCTAATGGCAAAGATATTAGCCAGCAGCATTATTAATTATATAAATCTGGCTGATCACATTATATGATGAGAGCTAATTAAATCAGAACATGTACCATTATGGATTTAACTGCACATAGTCAAAAGAATCACTTGTGCTCCCTGAGCATACACTCTTAAATATGAAATCCACATTAACTTCATGGAGAAGGCTGGCAGATGATGGACCTTTGTCCTTGACTCTGAAGAAAGACACTGATTTCACTTTTGCAGCTCATTCAGAAAATTGCCTTGATAACTTGGAGAAGTTCTGTTTATGCTTTCTGCTAGTGAGTGAGTGTGTGTGCATGCATGCCTGCACACGCATTCATATAACTGAATATGCATGTGTCTGAACCAAAAGAAACCATGCCCAGTCGTAAAGGAAATTAAAAATAAACTTAAGTATGCTTCCATGTGCCAGTGCAGGGGCCCCAGAGACTTGATCATAAACTTGCACATTTAAATTGTCTACATGAATTTTTGATTCAGAAAGTGTACTAAGCAATTTCATCATCGCAATCACATAAAATAAAATATACTTTCACTTGGGGAAAAATATTCCTCGGGCAAGCAATGGGATATTTTATTTAGACATTCAAGTATCAGACAATTTATAATAAATGAACATTCGGATTTTAAAAAGCCTAATAAAGCTACTACTTTCCCTTGAATTAGAAGGTAATACAGAGTGAATAATACAGGACATATATGAAAGGGAATTTAAACCAATCAATTTTATGGGATGGCTGAGAATTTTAAAGTAAAATTATATTAACAATTTAAGTGTTAAATCCCCCTGTGTCAATTCACTTAAAACCCCTTATATTGCTAAACAGAAAACAGTTGTTTAAGTTCTCATTTTCTTCATACTTATACCATTTTCTTCCTCTCACTGTATTACATTAGTTTCCACATAGTAACTTCAGTCACTGAACTTCATATACTGGTTGAAAAAAAATCCAGAAATAGCAAAATTGTAGGTAATTCAAATATTTAACAAATCTGTTTCTCTAAAACTTTTTTTTCACATTTTTGAATAAAAGTAATCATGCTGATTGAACATAATTCTAAAATAAGGTGTTATTATAAAAAAAGAGACAATTGCCTTGCTGCTAAATAGGTCTGATATGCCTATGAGCTGCAGGGGCTGCCCCTTCCCTTCCTTGATTTATTATGCCCAAGAAAATAAAAAGAGTTGCATCAATTTAATTTTAATTCCAATTAAAAAAAAAACAAACACAAGTGTGTCCTTCAATCAAATGGCAGTCACGGACTTTTAAGCCCAGAGCATGCAAAAATAGGGAGATTAAGTATTACTAATATGTTATGTAATTAAGAAAAATTTTAGTGAGCCCAAGTCAAACGGGGGAAGGGCAGAAGCGCACTGGAGATTAACTTCATGAAAGTGCTTGTTAGCAGAAAATCCACTTGCTTATTGAAAGACAGCCTCAATTAGCTGATTGTGGAAGTGGATAATTTGTTTATTGTTACCACTTGGAGGAAAGGTTCTTACGTATTTCCAACCAAAGTCGTGGGCCCAGTGGTGTTGTGTTTTGTCTCTGGGGCAGCTCTTGCCACCTGTACCGGTCCCTGCAATCCCCACTTGCCCCATCCAGGCTCGCCAATCACTCACCCCAACACCATCAGAAGCCTTGGGAGAGGGCTGGACTTCTGGAGTGAGGGACTTGGGTGTTGCAAAGGCTGGTGCAATCAGATCCCAAAATACTACAGTGAAAAACAAACCAAACAACCAACCAAACAGCCAAACAAAAAAACAAAAACAAAAACCCCAGATGAACACAAGCTTGTAAACGGTAAACATGGCTACAGGGATTAATAACGTCAGCTAATCACAGAACCCTAAAGGACAAAGCAACCAAATTCATGGGACTTTCCCGGGTTACTAGACTGTTAAGAAGGAAGTAATTCCCAGTTGTACCCAAACAAGGCTGTTTTCCTCTTTAAAAATCTTAGCTTAGAAGGAGTGGGGTTAAAGGAACCTCTGACATTATTTGTTTTTATTGTAAATGTCTTAATCTTAAAATCCAAGGCTGGTATATGCTGAAGGCAAGAACGTGGCAAAAGGTCTCATGGTATTTAAAGAATATACCAAATACATAAAATTGCACTCTAGTATGACAGATGTTGAAGGCAGCAGCAGGAAACGCCACAAGCAACATGCCCTGCACCGCCCCACGCCTGCTCCTCTCGCCTCCTCACCGCCCTACACAGCTCCCGTGCTATTATCCCTTTTGTGGGACGATACTGGGTCTACACCTCTTCCAGAGCTGTGATTTTCATTCATGATCTGATGGAATAAGATAAAAGGTATGACAAATACCCCCAAATCAATTTGACAAGTATTCATCAACCAGATTTCAAAATGTTTAAGAAAGAAAACCTCTATCTTTGACAAAATAATTAAAAAAAAAAAAAAAGAGGCCATCCTTCATTCTCTGATTTTGTCTGCTCAGCAGGTTGCCAGTTTTCAAGCCTTACCCCTCCTTGATATCCACTTATTGTCCCCAAACCCCAACCCACTGGGCAATTAGAACACAAAAACTGTTTCCAATCTCCTCGTTTTAGTCGAATGCATGATCAAGGAGTTCCCTTGAAAGGGCAGGAAGCCTGCACAAGTCTAGGGGACATCACAGCTGCTTTAAAGATCCTGCGACATCCGCCCTCACAGTTAATAGAGCCACAGCAGAAAGGAGTCCTCACCTCCTTGGCCCTCATCCCTTCATCTGCTGCATGCAGAGTTGCCTTTCCGTGATGGGGATTCTAGCTTTCAGCCATTCTAATTTCTTCAAGTGCTGCAGACCTTAGGAAGTTATTTGTACAAATTACTATCATTGGTCCTGAGGCATACTATTATACTAAAACATAATCTTCAGTATACATATCAATGTCTGCAGAAGTATTTTCTGCTGTCTTTGTTAGAAAAAATAACATATAAATGAAATTTTTTTATGTTTGATAAAAGTGATCTAATTAGAACAACACTCTTTTGGCTGCAAATCCATGTAAATTGTACATTGATAGAGATGAAGATAAAAGATGCATTGTGAATAAGCTGAGCCTTCTCTAATAAAATGAACAGTGACATCAATAAACTGTGTTCTGATATAATTACCTATAGCAAAGCTGGTTTCTTTTATTTATAAATCCAAGTTCAACAAATGGAAATCCTAAGATTTCAGCACTAAAAAGGGAGATTAATTTAACTCAAAGTGTTCCAGAAACAAGTCAGCTTCAACAGCACACAGCCTACTTTCTACCAGACCTCAAAGATGTGAAATAATGTTTCTGTGAAATAAAGAAACCCGTGAGAGATTGCACGCTTCATGAACACTGACCTTTATTGTGAGAATTTCTCCTAAGGAAAAACAGGGATAAGTAGACTTCACAGATTGTCCTAACTCCTACTGAATGGCTTCTATTGAATTATATGCAACCACAATGTAGAATGAACTGGCCCTGCCTCCATCGAAACTCATCATGAAATGCTGCACCTTGAGGCGTGGTGATGGGGGTCTACAAAGGGAGAAACACTTGTCAACTCTAATCAAGCATGTATTGTGGTAGCACGAGGGAAAAAAATTTGGTGATAGTGGATATAATAATTTCAACTTTCCATAATTTGCATAAAGGTCAGCTAATACACTGCTTTTATCATTTGAAAGAAGAGCCAATGTATTCTTATAAATGTTTTACTAAAGACAGAATTGAGGTTCAGAGAAGATAAATGATTTGGTGAGCACATGATCGGAAACAAGCACGGGAGTCAGGACTCCACGCTGCTAGCCTGAAGCTGGGCAACGGCTGCCGGCTGCGTCAGACCCAGGCCGCCAGGCCAACACGCTGACGCGTCACCTCTCACAGGAACCAAGGGACAGGGAAAGTACGGGAAAACACTGAGCTGCGGAGGGGCGGGGGAATGTCAATATTCCTCCCTGCCCTTCTGACACAGAAATAACACATAGGAAATTCATCTGCAGCATGCACGCAATACACACACACACACACACACACACACACACACACACACACAAGTTAAAGACTGTATTTTAAAATTTACTGCAGGTCACAGAGGCCCTAAGTAGAGGTATCTATAAATAGTATGGGAATCTGAAAGGATAGCCCTCGGGTGGAACATTTCAGCTGTGTGACTGCTGCCACTTCACAAAATATGAAGGGATATACTACCATTTGTCAACTTGGGAAAGCCTTTGAATGTGGAAGGCACAGAGCGGACAGAATGGTTTCGATCACTGGGGTAACATGAGAAACCTGAGTGTTTTGGTGGAGGAAAAGCAAAGTTTCATATAAATCAACTCAAAATGTAAACATACCACTTAAATATTAATCATGGTAATTATAGAAAAATAGCCCAGAAAATCTCTGTAACAATCCAAGATAAATAAATGTCGCCAGACTAAAAAAAAAAAAATCTTCGAACTCATTTGTTCATAATGTAACTTGACTTACTTCACATAACTCATACCAAATACCATATGCTTGGCTATATCTGTTCTAAATGAAATTATCTTCTAGTTGAGATCGAATTCTAATCCAGCAAACCTACACAAAACACGTATTCAGGCTTAGGCAAGGGCAAGACTAAGTCCAAGGTAAAAAGCAACGAGAAAAGCAATATCCATCGAACAGAACCACGTTACGTTTTTAACAGCCTATTTCTCAACTGCTTCCTCTAGGAGCATGGAAGAGGACAGACGAGGCACATGTAGAGGGGAGCAGGCATGCTTTGGCCACACTCTGGCTAAAACCCCTTAATAATACAGGGTGCCAATAACTCAGGCAGGTGGACCAATGAGGGAGGCTAATTCTCACTGTCTTCAGGGAGTCAGGTCTCTCATGGGTGGCTGAGATGCCACTTTGTTGAGGTCACATACAGCAGCAAATGTATTTATGGAGAGGAAAAGCCTCAGTGGCTAAAGCATCATGGAAGAGCGCCCAGCTCAGGGCTTGGTACACCACTCTGCGTGCTCAAGGATGTCGGGGTCCTTTCCATTCTTGGAGTTCGTCAGAGCTGGAGGAGAGGCTGGGTTAGGTCATCCCAGGCTCCAGTACATTTTTGGTTACCAGGCGGACGACGAACATAGGAATTTACTAGCTGTGCAACCTGGGGCCGGCTTCTTCACCTCTCTGAGCCTCAATGTAAAATGAGGACAATGACTACCATCTTGGCAGGATTCTTGTGCTGATATCCAAGGGCTGTCTGGAAAGTATCCAGCCATGTCATATGAAAAATAGAGGCATTCATGGCTGGGTTTTTTCTGGACAGCCCTTGTACACCTGGCACCTAATAGGTGTTCAACGTTACCACTGACACAATATAGTTTGGAGTTTTACCAGACTGTTTTAGGTAGAACTTTCTCTACTGGATTTTGTTTTATCAGGTCATTAACTTCTTGAGACACTTCAAGCTAAAGTGCTAAGACCAATGACAACAGCCGACCAATTATAAACACTGATCAGTCAGCTCTGAAGTCCTAACTCAGTGGGAAGCTATGATCCAATTAGCAAACGTTTGGTTTGTATATTGCTGCTCAAAAATAAAAATCTGTATGATGTCCATTTTGCAAGTTCAAAAACATGCATATGCTAAACTCAGAGGGAGACTGAAATTGAGCTTCAGTCTAGAAATTTCCCTACCAAGCCATGTAAAGTGCTGCAGAAGAAATGGTACAAAAACCATAAAAGACCCTTTTAAAAGATAAATGTGACCACGTAAACAGTCCCATCACCATAATTTGCATTTATTTCTCAGTCTGGGTCTCGTAGATACTTTTCTACTATTTACACATTTTCTTTATTTCCTCAGAAATCAGTTAACACCAGCTGTCCACTGCTCACAAGTCACAAGTCCTCTTTTTGGAACCTGCTGACCTCTGGTGACATGGGATTGCTCTGAACCTTCCTAATTCAGGAAGTTCCTACAGGAAACACTGTGCGTGACCTCTATGCAAATTGACTCCTGGTATCTTCAGAAATCACCACCAACATCGCATTTGAAAGCTCCACATTTTAAAATGAAGATGCTTCCAAAGGTACGGTAAGAGAAGTGGCACAGTAACAAGATTCATCCTCAGAAACTGCCCTGGTTTATTACATTGAGGTCAACTAAATGTGTCAGATAAGAATTTGGTGCATTTACTTCGGCTAACACTTCTCTCTTCCTGAGTACACAAGGCTGATGAAAAGCCAGATGTTTTCAATCTGTAAAGCTTAACACTACCACACAGCAAAACCAGCTGGCAAAGGGCTGAAAGCAAGTGTGGGTCTCGCTGGGAGCAGTCCAGCTCTGGCATGTGTGATCTTTCACACACGCCAAGCAGAGCTCTCTCCCTTCCTAAGTCCATGCCTGGGTTGCTGTCCTGACAGCCAACTCAAGCCAAGACTTTGAGAGCAATTGCATACTAGTGAACTTAACATAAAAATGTAACATCAAAATGATTTGTCCATTTCACCCGACTTACACCACAGTAGAGACATATATGTGCATGAACACAGAATGCATCTCGAGAATTCACATACCACTAATGCTGATAGTTTGGAAAAAGTGAGACTGAAGTTGGCTTTTGAAGTGATCTATAAAAGGTTGTTGTGCAAATTACTTGCATTTTTTGAAAATCTAACACAATGGGAATCTACTGTAAGAAACAATTACTATCACTGTTGTTTCTCGAGCACGTCAGCAGTACCCATCACTCCTGTGATACAGGCCAGATCATGAACTGATCTTGCCTGTTCAGCACAGGCAAATTCCCTAAGTACCACCAGCAAGGAGTACTTTGTTGGTCTAGCTTCCAATTACACCTCTTAAAAGAATTTTCTTTAAAAAAAATTTGAACTTTTCACAAATTCTGACAGGCCTGCTAACAGGACAGAATTAGTGAGATTTAACTATATGCATAAATGGTTTTTTTTTATGCCACATCATTACTATCTTCTATGCAGTATGTCCTTCTCATAAGAAATTTAAGCACATATGTTTATTGGGAAATTATATCCAAATTGCAAAAACATTCCAATAATCTTTATGTCAGATAAACTGGGGAAACGAAAATGCTCACAAGACATCAAGTGAATAAAGAAAATAGCACTGAGCTCCCAGAACATGAACAGGGAAGTGTTTTCTCACATATATAAATTTTTGGAGATATGTCAATATCTAACAGGTAGCAAAAACTCAAAAACCTGTGTTTGTCAAATGAAGCAGCGACTGAGTGAATAAACCAATGAAGGAAGGAAGGGAGGGATCTTCGAAATGACCATTAAAATGGTCATATAAATATGGATTTCCAGTATGGTCTGGCTGCTGTATGTCCTCAGAGACCTGAGCCCAGAGCTTCATGCTTTGAAAATAAAGAGGGAACTGCAAAAGACAAATGGACACACAGGAGAGAAACAAAACTGTTTGGTGTTAGACCTTCATCCACGGCCTTCACCCATGTTATAAAGCATAACATCCAGGTTGATTTCCCACGCAGGCTGATCAACATTCTACCTTTGTGGTTCTTTCTCATAAAAATTCCACTCAACCTCCTCAGCTCCCAGGCCTGCAGTGTTCTCTAACATGCGTGTCCACTCTGGCCAGAATCACTGGCCCGCCTTCATGATTAGTCACTGATGACACCCGCTGACACACAGGGCTTTAGCGAATTAATCAATGTTTGCAAAGTGCTTGTAGATCCACAAGCCAAGGAGTAGTATATAAATGCAAATTATTAGCATTATTCTGTTTTCCAGTGGGGCAGACTGCCCAGAGCACTTATTCATGTGCTATAAGAAAACTAAAGTAAGTAGGTCTTCCTCTCGTAAAGGGATTGTCGATTTACAGCCTCAGATCACCAATGCCTGCACACCAGCCTGTGTCCGAGGCCTTCAGTTTTGTTTTTTTGGGTTGATGTTTTTTTTCCCTCCAGGAGCTATTTTTGGAGCCCTGGTTCTTATGTTCGAAGCCTGCAAAAGAGATCAGAACCTAACAGTTTTGTTTCTCTCCTGTGAGTCCAGGCTTTTGTCGTGAAGTATGCTCTGTGACTATCTTGTCTTTTGCTGTTTCCTCTTCATTTTCATTAAAAACAAATTCCACTCAGGAAAGGAGCTTCCCATCTCACTTTCTCATCTCTGGGAAGAGAGGAGACAGAGGTCTTGACTTTTTAGAAAGCTCACTGTGCTCCTTGGTGGGACTGGGAGGTCCTGGCTGAATTCCATGCTGAGTGATTGCATTCTGCTCACCTCAAGGGCCTGCTGCTCCAACTGCCTGTCGTATTTATTGCCACTTCCTGCCCTTGAATGTTTTGTAGTCTTCCTCTGTTCTGTTTAAACAAATGCTATGTTTCACCTGTCAGAACCCCATCCTTGGGAATAAAGGGGAATGGGATATTTGACACCATGGCTATCACTTTTAGGACCTCGACCCCTGGTTTATTTTGTTATGTAGATTGGATCAGCTATTAATATGTCACGTTTACACATGTAGTTTCTGCCTTTATCTCTGGTATTTTCACTTTAAACCTGAGAAAACAGTCGAGAGGTTATGTAAGCATTGCCCTGGGTCCTGATCCACAAATATCTTTGGCAACTTTAATTGGTCTTTGAGAATTCCATTATTTGCCCAAAAGAACATTGTCTTTCATATCATGTCATTAGTATGACATGTTAGGAGCAGAGTTGTCATATAGCTCTCCAAACACAGAAGGAGAAAAGGCCTTAAATTAGTCTTCTTGTATATTAAACACATAGACAAAAACAAAAAAGAAAAGGAGAAGAAGAAATCATTTAGAATAAATTCTTCATTTACTGGATACGGCACTTGTTGAAGTACTGTATACAATGTAGACAAAGCATTTATTTTTAGAATATTTTTACCTCTCACATTTCATCTCTAGGATATTTAAGTCATTTTGGTAAGAAAAGGACAGGGCAAACAGTGACTAGAACAAAAACTCAAGAGCTTTATTGCTGAACTAAACAGTTATATAAACATCGACAGGCCCCAGTATAGCAGTAAGGGGAAATAATAACATTCAAAAAGTAAGACCTTACATATTATGTTACATGTATTCATATGTGTATACATACTATACATTGGGGAGTTCCACAGTCTTGAAAGTGCTTTAAAATTTGCCTCGTTGAATTTTCACAATAACCCCATGAGTCAAGTATCATCCCCATTTTATAGACAGGAAAATGGCCTCGAAGTAGTTGAATGACATGCCCGAGATTCACAAAGCTAGCCGAGGTGTACAGCCTGCAGTTGGGCCCAGGGAGCTGCCAGGACTTGGAGCAGATTAGCCCTGTCACTGTTTTAACTCAAATGATGAGCAAGGTGGGAGGCAACAGTGACAGAAGAATTGCAGAGGGAGTAGGGCAGGAAGAATGTTCTAGTAAAGGTGGCACTACTTTCTTACAAATACACCAGCTTCTAAAGTGCCTCCCAGGCAAAGATTTCTAAACACTGTACTTTGCATCTACAAGCTGGAATATGAGATGTCCCCTAATTCAGCGGTACTCAACTTTCTTAGCACTAGGGACCGGTTTCATGCAAGACACTTTATCCATGAACTGGGGTCGGGGGGTGGAGGGGTAGGGGGATGCTTTGAGGATGATTCGAGCACATTGCATTGATTGTGCACTTCATTTCTATTATGATAACACTGTAATACATAATGATATAATTACACAACTCACTAATAGCAGTTCTCAACCTGTGGGTCATGACCCCTTGGAACTGTATTAAAGGATTGTGGCATTAGGAAGCTTGAGAACCACTGCACAATAAAGCAGAGTCAGGGGAGCCCTGAGCTTGTTTTCCTCCAACTAGGTGGTCCCATATAAGACTTCTGTTGTCCCTAGATCCCTTGCATGCACAGTTCACAATAGGGTTCGCGATCCTGTGAGAATCTAATGTCACTGCTGACCTGACAGGAGGTGGAGCTCAGGCGGTAATGAGAGCGATGGGAGCGACTGTAAATACAGATGAAGCTTCATTCACTCACTGCTCACCTCCTGCTGTGTGGCCCAGTTCCTAACAGGCCACAGACCAGTATCAGTCCATGGCCCAGGGATTGGGGACCCCTGCCCTAACTGTTCTGATACTCTATTGCACCTCCTTGTCATAGGTCCCCTGGACTCGGTTGCCAAATGTAAGACAGTCATTTTGTTAGAAGTCACCACAAAGACCATGGCTAGTCCCAGATTTTATGCCCCAGTTTCCCTCCGATCAGCTTAGAGTGAGTTGCTATTCCCAAAGAACACTGAGGAAAGTGGCTGGAGGAGGAGATGAAGGGGATACAAGCCAGCGGTGACCTCACGGGGCCATGGGTGTTATCAGCCAGCCCTGTCCATCTGCCTTCTCCCCTGGCCCTTCTGGTGTCAGTCCCTGCACTCCTGTATTCTTAGTGCCTGATGTCTCGCTTCTCCACTCCTACCCGCCCTAGTAAGACTGTGACTTCCTGCAGACAGGGGCAGGGCTTCGTTTTTCTTGGTTTTCCCTGTAGTAGTCCTAGTTCTAAGCCAGACATTCCACAAACGTCCCCTAAATTAGCTCCTGAAAAATCCCACATCCTATCAGAACCCACCTTTCCTCTCACTGTGTAGTTGATCGTATGAACCCTATTCAACAAGGAAGAACCTTACCTCCTGGAGGCATGACACTGGGCCAGCTGTTAACAATGAGTTGGAATTTCATGTTACTGGAATGTGACGTCTTGGGCCAAGCTCGGGTGTCCCAGGAGTGTATGTGGGTAGGGCGTGGAGGCAGTTAAAGCACTGGCCCTGAAGGCTGCTGGTCACATTCACATTTTGCCATTTAGGTCGGTGCAATAGCAGCAAGAGGCCCAGTATTGGTCGAGAAGCGTGACAGGGCATCTAACGCTGGTTGGAGGGCTTCTCCAATGACCATTCAGGGAACTGTCGTTTAAAATTCCCATCTGTTATAATCATGTCTAGAAGTCTCGGGCCAAGGCCCACACATTCCTGTACCCTCCGCAAGTACAACCAAAACAGATGCTTGGATGCTCCTCTCGGGAACAAAGGAAGGCTCATTCCTGGTGCTGATTATTTTCTTCTGCATCCCTTCTCGCAGAAAAAAAATACCAAACCACAACATTCATCAAGATATTGCCTGAAAGGACAAAACAACAAAGCCCGGGCTGCAAAGCCTTAGCATAAGGAAGCCACAAAGCATCTCCCACATTAGCAACAACGTGGACAGTAGTAAGCCTGGCCCCTAAAATGATTTACACCTCAATTGTCTTTCCATGATTCCAGTCTTGTCATGTTTTCAGGCTTAAGTCACTTCCACAACATTCACTATCCACAACAGTAAACTGCCTTCCAACTCAATGGAAATGTGCCTCCTTTTCCCTGGGCAATGCTAACTATACTCTCCAAAGTGAAGCCACAGTGCTTTGTTTTTAAGGCATTTAACTAGATCACTTCCAATCAACTTAGGCAATCAAAGACGAGACAAATATTATCTTCGTATCACGGCAATGAAAAACTTCTTGTCACCCTTGCCAAAAAGGGACAGCCAGTTGCCCAGGTAAATATGGCTGAGAAAGGAATATGGAACTGCAGATAATTAAAGTGCTTTAGACCACTTGCCAATTGATTTTCCCCTTGTAAAGGTAGCTCAAGTGAAATGTTCAGAATAAATCATGCGTTAGAATTATCTTCTGAAGTAAGAGCTGAGAGCATATTGATTAATAATTATTTGCACTAACAGACTCAACTAAGGTAATATCATCAATTACCTTAAAAACTGGCTCAGATCAATCACAATGGAATCAGCTGTTTGCAGATTCATTGTCTTTTGCTTAGTATTTTTAAAGAGATCAACAGAGAGGCAGGGCTCCTGAATGGACTCCTAAGCAAGCACTGCTACCCTGGGCAGAATGATTTGTGTTTACTTCTGATTATCATATTGACCTAGACCTTCTAACTGAGTAATGAATCTCCCACGCCTCTACTGAGTGGGAGGTCTCCATGGTAAACAAATGTTTTCCACATATGATACAGGATGAATGTGTAGTCCAGGAAATGTACTGCTGCTGATAAAACACAAAGACAAACTGGGCCACAAAGTAACGACCTAGGAGGCCAACGAGCCAACGATGTATGTGCACCCAAGCTTTGTGTACACAGATATTGGTGTACGTATGCCCAAGGTTCATCCACCTAATAACCCCACAGAGTAGAAACAAGCACATCCAGAAGTACCTTCAACCTAGTATATTCATGCAGTCGAATGTGTTTAAGATTTTGTGGTTTACTCAATCTTACACATTCATCCGGCAACTCAAAAAAACATGGCTACTCAGCTGTAAGAAAAGATGAAATA